>PVJA010014824.1:0-46674 GCA_004027025.1 Myocastor coypus | reverse complement strand
TTTTTTTTTCTTTTTGTGCAGGGTCTTACTACACAGCTGGGACTCATGGTGATTCTCCTGTTTCCAGCCTCCCCAGTGCTGGATTTACAGCTGTGTGTGCCACCACACCTGGACTCAGTCACTGGCTCAGAGTGCCTAGGGGTGGGGCCAGCATGGCATGCAGTGCCAGGGATCAAACTCTGGCCCTGGCATTAGCCTCAGCAGGTGCTTAGTCCACTGAGCTATCCCACTGGCCCAATAATGCTTTTAAATCATTAGTGGAACACACAATATATGCTCAATAATTACTTGATAATATTACTCAATCTCTCAGTCAGCTGTCCTATCTCACAGTAGGAACTGAGTTTCTATGAGAATTGATCACTACAGTCTAGGTAAAGTCCACTGCACTTGTATGAACTTGAATGGCAATGATAATGCTTCCCTTTTCTGGTGCCATGGGAGTTTTACTTCTTACTGGAGCTTTTAGCTGGCTTCCTTCTCCTTTCCCAATTATACCAAATGTTGACTAGGCAGAGTGCTCTGCTTCCTCTCAGCCCAACACCATTAGATTGGTCCCAAGACATCTCTTGCCCCAATTATCTCCTTCACAGGCCTTTCTCTTCTTTCTAGTCTATGGTTCTCTTTCATACGCCATTAATTCTGCCAAAAAATGATTAAACTTTGTGTACCAGACCCTAGTCTTATAACTACTCTCAAGGATAGGTATATTTGTCATGGTCACTTTGTGGATAAGGACTCTGAGATTCAAAGAGGTGACGGCACAGGCCCAAATCATAGCTGGCAAAATAGAAAAGCCTGCTTTGGTGGAGGGTTGCCTGCTTTTCCAGGCTGAGCTCTTCCCTGTGTGGCTGTCCTGCTTTACTTTCCCTTCAGCCAAACTGGATTTCCTGAGAGTATGGCTTAGTGTGAGCCCAAGAGCTGTGGTATTAAACTTCTGGCTTTTAATACCCTTGTTGGTTTAGTTGTTTATTTTCTTGTGACTGTGTCACAGTCTATACTATGTGTTGTCAAGACTTAAAGAGGTATACTAATCTGTGTAGTAGAGTCACTGAGGGCTATTTTAGTAGTTCAGAGTGTGTGATAGTGGAGGTAGAGATTCTGACAACGCTACTGGAGTATAGACTGTGTGCCAAGCCAATTGTATTCACTGTCTGTAGTCGTCACATCAACTCTACTAGGTGAGTTTTGCTATCTGTATCTGTATGTGAGAACACTCAGAACTGAGACAGGTCAAGAAATTTGCCCAAAACTACAAGACTCATTTGTGGTAGGGTTCAAATACATAACTAAGGTTGTCTGGTTCCAGTGTCTGCAGTGTCTCCTACAAAAGCCACTGGGGACTTCTGTAATGACCACATCGCTTCTAGTCTCTCTTAGGCTTCCAGTCAAGGCTATGGTCTGGCTACAAGGTTGGCTCCGCCCTAGGCATCATACTATACTCGCAGTGCTCTAATGACCAAAGCCAGTCAGTGCCACATCGTTCTCAGCCCAATGTCAATTCCAGGGCCAACCTGCAGCCTACAAAAGCCTACATAAGGTTTTGGAGCTGGAAATTAGGAAAGAAAATGCTCCGATGACTGCCATGTTAATAAGAAATGAGCCTAAATATGATTCGTCCCTTACAAAGGCCACTCTGTCCTCAGTCGGCAGCCTGCGGGTTCTGTTTCAGCTCTGGGTCTGGCCACCCTGGCTCAGCCGCTGTCTTACCGCGTGGAGCAGGCCAGGCCTGACTGATAGCATCGCTAGGGCACAGTGGTGCTTTGTGTACTTGCAGGGCTCCAATTACCTGGGGCAGGCAGGATGCTGGCTCTGGTGCCGGAGGCCAGGAGGGAGGCAATGACTAGGTAAAAACAAGCATGAAAGGGGAGTGTTTTGGAAACCCGGAAGGAAAGTTTATTCTCCTTCTTATGCTCAAGGTGCTTCCCAAGGAGGCTGCTTGATCACTGCCATCAAGCTCAGCAAGGAAGAGGACTTTGGGCAGGACTTTTCAGCCCTCATTGCCTTGTTTTTGTGTGGGTTCTGCTCACCCCTGGAGGTGTGCCAGCTTGCTAGTTCAGACACCTCTGCCTGGTGCCTGGAGCATTCTGTGTGTGACACATCACAGGCAAACCCTCTTCCAAGCTGCCTGCAACTTCTTTATCTGAAGCCAACAGCTGTGAATGCGCCTTGGAGCAAACCTCAGGTGGTTCTTGAAGCTTGCATTCCAGAGAAACTTAGCCCGGGAAGCTTTTTGTCCATTGTGTTCTAGAGACCCAAGCAGACTGGCCTCTTCTTTGGTGAGAGCTCTTCTGGGACTGAGTAGATTCCTGGAGCCTTGGGCTGGATGCAGCAGCAGCACAAAACTGTGAGACTGGAAGCCCAAGATGCATCCTGTGGGTTGGCTGCCATCACCCCCAAGTGCTCTGCAGGTAGCCCTGCCTGAGACTCCTAGCCATCCTTATCCCAAGTTCCCTTTCTTCCTGTCACCCAGTTTTCTGAGTGGCCTGTGTATAGTAGCACCTGACTTCTGCACCCCTTCTCCAACATGTCCTGCTCCCTCATGATCCTTAGGAATCATGCCAGAGCACTGGGGGCCAAGAAGGCAATGGCAGCCAATACGACAACAAATGACTTTCCAGCTCCGTATCAGTTTCCTGAGGCTGTTGGAGCTAACGATCACAAACTCAGTGGCTTAAAGCCACAGTAAATGTCTTTTTTCCTAGGCCCAAAGTCAAGACTCTTTCAGGGTCTGCTGCATCAGCAACCTCTGATGGAGGAGGGTCCTTCCTCACCTCTTCCGGCTCCCGCTGCCCTGGGTATCCCTTGGCTGGTGGGAGCCTCACTCGGGCCTCTGCCCTTTTCTTCATGTAGCCTTCTTGGAGTGCATGCCTGTCTCTTCTTGCACTTACAAGGCGGTGATCAGAACACTGCGAATGCTCAGCTTTTTAAAATCGCAACAAAAGACACATTGCCGTTAACTCTCCTCAGAATACTTCTTGCAGGTGAATGCTGCTGCCCAGTGCTGAACAGCTGAAAGGCAGGATCATAAAAGTGATGTGTCCTCTCTCACAGCCTTTGCCAGATCTCGTGCCTTCTGACTAGTCAAAATGACCATGAGAGGTCAACATTTTAAATCAACTCAGAACACTGAGGTAGCTATGACAGCACAACTAAAGACCCTCAGGAAAGAGGATTCCAGAACTGCTTCTGAAAGTGTCAGGAACAATGGGATAGATGGATTTGAAGGGAAGAGCAGTATATTAAGGGAGGTTAATGGCCATGTGTCATTTATTCTAATAAATGTAGAGTAAACATTAACTATTTTTATCATATTGCCTGTAAAGTGAGGGTTAGTTTGTGAATATATATTTTGGACACCTATGATTCAAATCAATACATGTTTTTAAAAAAAGGATGATACCACTTTCTAATCAACAGCATTCAAAAATAGAATTTCACTGTTCAAAGAAAATTTGGGGCATTCTTATAAACAAGCCTGACCAATATTTTGGAGCAGGAGCTTTTGGTGTTTTTATTCATTTATCTCCTTCTATCCACAAGTGCCCTGTTTTGTAAATGCTGTTTGATGTGCTTTAGGGGGACCATGTAGCAGCACATGGCCCTTGAGCCAGGATGAAAGCAGCCAGTAGGGTGTTTTCTTTTCTGAGGAAATGTAGTTGTCTTCCATGGAATGGCAAGAGGCCAGTGGTGGAGCTTTCTGCACAAGAAAGTGAATGGAAAAAAGAGGGCTCATTTGAAATCAGGCCCTGGAAAATCCCAGCTCACAGGCAGGTGGCTACATGCTAGCTGGTTCTGGAAGGTGGAACAAGAAAGGGGGACATCCTTGTCCTACTTGTTGGCCTTCCCATAGCAAAGCTGGCCAGGACCTCTCTTGCTAGTTTCTTAAGGGGAACAGACCTCTGAAAGACCCATGTCTCTATCGAAATGTGAAAATAATGGAGTTCCACACTCAGAGAATGCTCCGTTCTTCCCACTCCTTAAAATGCTTTCATCCCTGTCCCCTGAGTGACTTTGAGCCAGGGTGGCCCACTCTGACCGTACCACCAAGAATTCTCTTCCCTGTCTACTCTCTATCCTCTGTTCTGACTCAAGTCTTCCTTCCAGTGCTCATCACCTGTCTTCAAGATGGGGCCCCATCTGATTCATTCCCTAATATATTCCCCACTTCCCCAGCACCTGGTGGAGCTTGGTAAATATTATCAGCTGGTCCACGGAACTGTGAAATTGGAGAGCATTCACGAACTCTTCTATTCACCCCAAATACCAACATTCAGGTATTATGACCCTTATTTTACAGCAGAGATGGGTGAGGCCTTGGGCGGTGGCAGTGGTGATGGGGTGACAGCATGCTTGCTTGAGGTTGCAGACCTTGAGCAGCTGAGGAAACAGATCTTCAATCTCATGATCTCCCACTCATGCCCCTCCTCTTAACCACTAAACAAATAGGGCCATCAATTTCTCGGCAGTTCTTTCACCCAAGTGTCCACTGATTTTCCATGAGGAGGAGAGGAAGAAGGTTGGAGGGACAGCGGGGAGATGTGCACTGGGGTGTTTCTCAGACTAGAATTGTGTCCAGCTCAATAACGTTTTCAAAGACCTTGAGTAGGAGCATGTTGTTACAATGATAGTAGCACCTACTTATCTGTGTGTGTGTGTGTGTGTGTGTGTGTGTAGGGGGAGGGACAAGTGCCTGGATGTGTGTTAGGAGGTGACTGTGCAGACAACCACAGTCAAATGTCTTCGTAGTAAGCTAGTAGTTCCACTGAACCCTGTCTGTGTTCTCTTTGCAAGCATCACTTTTCCCCAGAACCTTCCCCAGGCTCTCAGGACATTAAGATTTCATTTTTTTTTGTCCCATTCCCCCGATTATCTTGGCCCTTGTGTCTGCTGAACCCAGCCAGAGAGCTGACCTGGGGGAGGCAGCTACCGTGCTTACCCTCTTACTTCATTGTAGATGCGTTTCTGTCTTCTCTAATTCAAGAATCGCTCTTTATATGAGACTACTTCTTAGCTGAGCTTCAGTGACTAAAGATTTTTTAAAAATCAAAGGCTGTGGAAACAGTTAAGGGCTTGGGTGAGGAAGCCAAGCCTTGGTGGAGTAGGCTGCGGGCTTTCTTCAGGGAGCAGGGCTGCGCAGGCGTGCAACGATGTGGGTGAAGTCTTGGACTTGGTAGGTGACGCGGAGAAAACAGAAGCACCTGGCACGTTGGCAAAGTTCATAACCTTTCCTGCACCACAATTTCCTTATTCTTAAGGCCTCTAAACTCTGTCAGCGCCCTCTCTGTGATTCCAGATATTTTCTTCATTTCGCTTAAAAATAAAAGCAGGAAAGGAACACCCCAATTTTTGCTTAGTCTCCTTGCCGAAAGACACGTTGTGACAGGCACAGTGTTTATTCAGGTATGTGTGGAGATGGGGTGCAGTCTCCTGCAGTGGGGCTTTCCGAGCAGGTAGACACAGGTGGAAATCTTGAGTTCAGCTCTTCATGGGGACTAAAACCCTAAAACTCCCTTGTTTTCTTGTCTGAAAAATAAGCACAATGACATCTGACTTCCGGTTACATCTTTTAGCAGCATGAAGGAAGAATAGCTAGTGTTCATTGTCCCAGCTGAGGGACTGGGCTAAGTGCTTTACACGCTGCACCCATTTAACATTACAGCAGAGATATTACAGGTGGGGGCCAGCGCAAGGTCTGAATGCTGCTATGTATTTCTGCCTATAACCAAAGCCCAAGGTCATAATCACAGCCCTGCGGCCCGTGGCCCACCAATCTCTTTCCCACTAGGAATCTGTCATAAACACACACCAGATTTCTTTTAATCTTTGTACTTTTGGCAGGTTGTTTTATTTTTTTTTAATTTAATTTAATTTTTTTTCCTTGTTTCAGAACTTTTGTTTGTTTGTTTGTTTATTTTTATGGCCTGCTCAGCCTGCCCTGAGGTCAGGGCTGGCGCAGCATGTGGTGTCAGGGATCCAACCGCGGTACCTGCAGCCGCCTAAGCTTTCCTAAGCAGGTGCTTTAGACCACTGAGCCATCCTGCTGGGCCCCTGGCAGGTTGTTTTATAATTTTTCCATAAATGAGAAGAATAAAAACATTCACTTTCTAATGATAGATGATAGGGGCTGGGGATTTGGCTCAGCGGTAGAATGCTTGCCTAGTGAGCTGGAAGCCCTGGGTTCGGTCCTCGGCACCAAAAAAAGAATAAAACCTCCTGATGATAGATGATATTTTATTTTTATAATTTGTTTCATAAAAGAAAAAAAAACCCAAAGGCATTCCATTTTCTGTTTGCAAATATAATATGCATAGGATATTGATATCTCAAAAAATAAATCCCAAAGGCCAAAAGAAGAATGCAGAAGTTATTTAGAAGCTCAATACCTAGAAAATGCCATTATAAATATTTTATTACATACTTTTATATAGTTACATAAATTCTATTATATACGCCACTCATCCTCTCCCAGATCATTGTTTTTATTATTTCACAACTGGCTTTTCCCATAACAAGACGGTTAATTTTGGGGGTCATTTGCCTGGATTGAGTGGTGTCTAGGTATCCAGCACAAGTCCCCCAGGTGTGCCTCCGAGGGTATCCCCAGAGGAGATTGGAGACTAAGTCTGCCAGCCACAGGGGTAGATCTGCCCTCAGGTGGGTGGGTGTCATTCAGGCATCTGGGTACCAAGGGAAAGCAGGAAGCCAGGAGGAACAGGAAGCTTCCTCTATGGCCTCCAGGCGTGTTTCCATTGCTGCTGTTCTTGGCATACAAGTTCTCTGGCTTTCGGACTCTGGGAGGTACTAGCAGCCCCCTGAGAGTTGCATTGTTGGCTCTCTGTGGCCATGTGAGTTGGCCATGTAGTACACACACAGAGAGAGAGACACACACACACACAGACACACACACATGCACACACCTCATTCTAATTAAAGCTGATTAATGTATTGATGTGTCTTAGATAGCTTTCAAGGCCAACTTTTCACTTAAAAAATCTTGTTCAGTGTCTACACTGCAGCACTATAATAGACCAGGGAACTAAGGCTGAGAAGCAGGCATAATGATATCTGCTGGGAGGCTGAGGGGGTAAGGGTCACTTGACCTCACAAGTTGGAGGCCAGATTGGGCAGGATCCTGTCTCAAAGACAAAAAACAACTTACTCCAAAAATAAAACAAAAAGGAAGATGTGACCTCATGTAGAGTTTACGCTGCGTGTCAGACAGGAAACAAACAACAACAACAACAAAAAAACCCGAGTCATATAGTCCACTAGCAGGATAAGAATTGGGTTTTATGTGTAATCAAAGTGATGCAGGCACACCTGACTGAAAAGGCTTCTGAGGGAACAGAAGGCTGAAGGCCCTGAAGAATCTGGCAGTGCTGATGTCTGAGGATTCTGGGCAGAGAAAACAGTCACTGATAGCAATGAAGACAGTGCTTTCTAGACAGAATTTAGAGACAATCAGAATTTCCTGACTGACCAGACTGGGGAAATTGAGGAAAAAAGAGGAGTAACAGAAGACTCCAGCATTCTGGAGAGATGCAGACACCCTAACAATGGGGAAAGGCTGAGAGGGGAGCAGGAGTTTAGAAAGACAGGATTTTATCTTTGGTGGTTCCTGTTTCCTGCAGCATACCCTCTCCTGTCTTGACTGATAGTGAGTGACTTGCTACAATTTTACTCAATACTACCTCATAAAAGACTTTTGGGACATATTGGATTAAAGTTTATTGGGCACCCAACTGGAGACGTTAAACAGCCAGGTAGATTTATGAGTCTGCAGAACAGGAAAGAGGCCAGGTAAGAGATCTCGGTCGGGGATTTGTCCTCACGTCACTGGATGTAAGGCTATGAACCTGTGGGAGATCACAGAGGGGGAGCATATGGGTGCAGGGGAAGACTAAGGCCCAGATCCTAGGGGACCCCAGTGTTGAGAATGAGGAGCAAGGGAGACTGGGAAGGAGGAGCTCACCAGCTAGGAGAAAAGTTCTAGGTTCTGTGTATCTGAAAAAAATATTTAAATGAGAGAAGGATCTGTTGTGTGGAAGGCCCTCTTCTAAACCAGATGCTTTGAAAACTTATGCAGGAACACAATTCTAATGAGACCTGGGGGTGAAGGGGCTTCCAATACTCCTTACATTATTTTTATTTGTTTAAAACTTTTTTACCTTTTTAAAATTTATTTTAATGAAAAGAAATAGCAATGAGACAGTTTTGCAGCAGGCTAATAGGACAGTTACAATAATTAATATGCTGCATATTGTGGTCTTCATATCACAGTCATATTGTGTTCAGAAGACCACCACTTGGTACTGCTGTTGTGAATTCAGTGCTCAAACTGTCCCAGATGTGGCTATTGGAAGCCCTGTCCAGCTGGCTGCTGTGTCCTTCACACTAGCCCGTATTGTTTTTGGAGCACCTATTTATTTTTGGATGGATTTTTCAAATTTTTCTCTAAGTGTTCTACTGAATATCCTTGGAAGCCTGTTTTCCATTTTAGGTCCCTTTTTTAAACTTTCCTTTATTTCAGAACATACACTATTTTCTTCTAATTTTCTCTCATGTATGTTTTATTAGTAGTGTGTATTTTATTCTGTCATAACAAGGATTTGCACATTCTTCTCTTAAAGTTGATGTTTATTGTTTATTTCTGATTATCACACATACTGAAAATATGTCAAAATATGGGAGAAAATAGAATTTGAAAAATAATATCAAATCTCAGCAGACTGAAATGCTTCACTATTAACTATCGATGGTGTACTCTTTTGGATATTTGCTTTTCTCTGTATAGCATAGAATCATGCCATATGTGTGTACATTCATAACCTTGCCTAAATGAGATCATAACCATGACAAACAGATGTTCTGCAATCTTTGTTTTCCCTACTTGGGAGTATAGTGCATGCGTTTTAATATACATTACTGCAAAAGCTAGCCAGCTTTGGCAGCAGAAAGATAGCGATAGCAGAGTCCCCACACAGGTGCTCTGCTTTCCCATTTATTTATCTGGTAAATAATCACTGAGTGCCTAATTTTAAACAAGGCTCCCTGATAGCACTCTGCAGATTTGTAGTGAGGGTGTTTGGTAGTCACTGCCATTCATAATACTTCTCCCTCCCTCCACACACATGGCGGGATCACCCTTCTCCTTGTCCTTTGAGTTTGGTCACAGGATTTGATTTGGCTAGGGAAATGTGAGAATGTGTCCATTCCAGCCTAAAGCGCTGGGTGCAGTGCAAGACTTGCCACATCTTTTCTCCCTCATGGGGTACTCTGTACTGTGAAGGTGGACATTGGTACGGAATTCTTAGCCTGCTCCTTGAGTGACTTTACATGGGCCGAATCTCCTGCCAAGTCCTCGGAGGGAGTACATCTTTGTTACATTAGGTCACTGTGCTTTGGCGGTTCCTGGTTCCTGTAGCACACCCTTTCCTATCTTGACTGACAGTGAGTGACTTGCTACAATTTTGCTTAAGACTACCTCATAAAAGACTTTTTACTTGCCATGGTGAATATTAGACATAGGGTAGGTATGATTTGTCATTAATACGCCAGGCTAACAAATGTACAAATATAAAATAACATTACTCAAACTATAGAACACAGTAGAACAGAAGGCTATAGGTTGGCCACTATTTACAAAGGTGGTATGAAGAGTACCTGCATCAAAATTATCTAGGGTGCTTATTTTATTTTTTAATTTTTCTTTCCAAGTATGTGCTCTTGTTTTACTTTTTTGTTAACACATCTTTGCAGTAAATGAATAATGTTTACATTTATTGTGGGGAGTTTGTATATGTACATATCACATCTTAATTCTCTTTTCTTTTTTATAATTAAATTTACTGATGTAATATAGATATGCAAAATAGTCATTCGTTGTGGGAATTTGTAACTATAGATATTACGTCTTACTTTAAAATGCAAATTTCTAGATTCCACCAATATAATAATATATAGGACTGTGTACATTCCTAAAGTTTCCCCAGATTATTTGATAGTATGCCACTGATTTGATAAGTGGATAAGGTTAAAAAAATAGTTCAATATTTTTTAGATTCTAACAAGAGCTCATCAGTGGTGTTTCCATCTGTCTGAGATTTTAGTGGCCCCTGCAAATACAAACATGAAATAAATGTCTTGCTCTCCAAAAGTACATAGACTACTATTTAAACTTCTCTTTAGATCACTCCAACTAATTTAGTATAGAATCCTGTAACAAAATGCAAGGAGGGCCCACATTACAAGGGGCCACGTTGAAGACAAAAATGTAGGACATCATTAAAACTGATGCCAACAGGTGTGTTTTGGTCAGTGTAACTGATGAGAACATTGTATGAGGTCTTATGAGGGAGGAGTCTCGGGGTGGTCTTTGAAAATGAAGTTCCACGAAGAAGAGGTAGCTGGGCTGCAAGCTTTCAGCTATGAGCAGCAAGAGCCAGGAGGGGGGTGAATGTGGCTCATTGGATGCATTTTGGAAAGCATGAAGAGGTCCCATCTCAGGCAGCTCAGCCTTGACTGTGTTTTTGTTTTCTGCCTTATTTCGCACCCCCTTATTCCACTTCCCATGTGTAGTCTTGCTACTGAGAGGGGGTGGTAAGATGAACACATTGGTATTTTCATATTGTTTTAGCATTTTGCACAGAAGTACTTTGGAATACTGAAAATGAACACTTGAATAAGAAGATAAGAATAAGAATAAGAAGTATTGAAAGTAATAAAATTAAATTGATTTAAGGTCCAGTCAAGACTATCAGTTAAATATTGCTGGTAGATCTACAAATAAAACCCTGAGCTCTAGCATTTGACAGTACTGTCCATAACCTTCTGGATATGGCCCTTTTCTCTCAAGTCTAAGTTTTCATTGGCTAGTGTTTTCCCTTGAAGGATCTTCCTTAAAGGAAATTCAGAAGACACTGACTACTGATGAAGTATGTGAGACACTGAAGAAGTGTTTTCTATTGTCTCTGTGCCTCTATGTCTCCTTTCTGTCACATATATGCCCAATAGACACTGTAATACACCTGCAAAGAGCAGTACTAAATGGAGAGCTCTGGTTTTCCTTAGTTTCACTAGGATGAAACCATCTGGAATAAACAGAATGTGAAATCTATACCAGTATGGTCTAGGCAGGGACTAAGGAGAGTAAGCCTGTGTGGGGAGAGGATTATGGGAAATTACGAGGATGACATGCAAGAAGAAATGGATGTTTTATAATACTATCAAGCAGAGTGTCTAGCAAATTATGAAAATTTCAGAAATTACAGGATTCTTTTCTCTCTTTGCTGCTGTCAGAGAAAGGGCCATTAGACATAGTTGCAAAAAAAAAAATGACTTCACTTGAATACAAAAATGCGTTGTCTAATAATTATAGTTGTATAAATGTGGTGGTTATCTATCTTAGAATTCACTCATTATGTTATAACCATATAACAATTTATATGGTTAACAATTATATGGTTAACACTCATTTATATGGTTAACACTAGAACATTATCTAAGGTTAGATGTGCTAAGAATCCAGGATAAAAGATGGATAACGTGTAGTTCTCTTTCTTGAAATGCTGGGCTCAATAACAGATACAAATGTGGGTGTAAAAAGATAACTTTCGATGCAGTACACTGTGTGAGAGAGAGAGAGAGAGTAAAGCCCTGAGCCATCACAAATTATGAAAAAACTAATATGCCTAGATGCACTGGGATAAGCTTTACAGAGCAGATTACTTTTGATCAGGATTTTGAATGGTGAGTAGGAGTTTGCTAGTCAGCAGTATACAGTTCTTTATCACTGGAAGGATTCAGATGAGATTGAACGGTCAGGCACCCATCTAAGATAGTGCAGAAATGCCTGGGAAGGCGGGGAATTGGTCACATCAGTGACCTCTAAGTCTCTTCCAAACCCAAGGTTCAATCACAGAGCCATAGAAGTGGGACATTATTGCACAAGCATATATATTACCATCTATCAACATGTTATTCCCAATCCTCTGCCTCCTGGGGCAGAAGGAGGCTGCTGTCAACCTGGAGAAGGTTTCAGTTGGGATCAGACAGGAGGATAATTTATCTCTTCTATGGCTTGAGAGTGAATATCTCTTTACATTTCTCAACTGAGGAAAAGTGAGACGTGGGGACTGAGGAGAAACTCTGCTCATTTGCATCCGAGAGAGTGGGAAGGGGGCTCCTTCAAATCCAGGTGGGTACTGCTCACTCCTCGTTGGACTGTAGGTCTGAGGCTGCTTCCTTTGTGAAAACTGCAGCTGCCCGAGCCAACATACCATCCGAAGCTCTCTCTGCCATCCACGGTGGACGATGCTTTTCTACCGAGAAAGCAATGGAAACAAAGCAGCAAAACCCAAAGGAGAAGTGCCTGCAACCTTTCCCAGTCCTCGCAGCTGGGTTTCTCAGCTGGAGAATGCCTGGATTGTTCACATTCTTGACTCTGCCCAGGTAAGCAGGTGCGTTCAGGTGAAGCCTCTGTCCTTTTTCTTCACCTGCAGGGCCGGGAGGCCCCGCTGACAGTCTGAGCAGACAGACCCCCTATTGTCACAGGGCATAGGATGGTATATCAAATGCTTCTTAAGAAGGGCTTGGGGCTTTTGGTTCTCTTAAGTACAGGCTTATGGGAAAAAGTATGAAGAAACGAAGAAAGCTTAAATATTAAGTCTACTCCTCTGATGGGAGGGAGAAAGCACATTCAGGCAACTGACTCCAAACCCACTTCCTTGGTGACTTCCCATGGTCAGCCATAAGTAGAAGCAAATCTCTTCGCATCCAGCCTCCAAAACACAAACCTTGGCTTTCACACTCGTTAAACTCTGGAACTAGTTAGCACATCGGGTTTCTTCTGGGACGTCTGTCAAGAAGGATTAGCAGCCAGCTGATGGATGTGGGTTCTGACTGCAGTGAACTTGTAATATCCACTGGGCTCAGGAGAGCCGGCTCAGAGTCCCCTGCTGACCCCTGCAGGCTCCTCCGAGGGAGTAGGAAATGCAACCCAACCCTGCTAAGATGTGCTGTGCCCAGAATGTGACTTTCCTGTAAGCAAGCAAAACTCCAAGTAGAACCATGGAGAAGCAAACATGTGCATCTACTTATGTTTGTCAAAAGAGACACAGGAAAGGTAACTTGAAAGCCAGCGAGAGTGCTTATGTCTTGAGGAGGTTGGGCATGCAGCGCAAGGGAAAGTTGGGGGTGGGAGAGAGATCCTTCGCTAAGAAGTTTTTTTTTTTTCAATAGTTTCAACTTTTAGAACCACGTTAGTGTTTACTATTAAGCCAATAAGGGCGGGCAAAATAAGACAAGAAATGCAAACAGAGACAGTTGGCTCTCTCTGCCTCTCGTTGGGCAAAACAATTGTATAGAAGGAAATGGGAGTAACCCAGGCAACTTGTGAACACAGTATTTTCACTGTGTATTTTGTCTAAAAATGAAAAGAACCACAGACCAATATTAAACTCTAGTTTGTTTCTCCTATTTTGTGAGTAAGCACTTCTGAGACTCTTGGATGCAGCGTGATCAAAGTGCATGGTGAATGCTTAATGAAAAGCATTATGAGAGTAAAACACACATCGCTCATCAAAATGCGACTCCTCACTTGGAACACAACACGTCTTGCCATTTCTGTTGTGTTCTGAAGCAGTCCTTGCAGCCCTACTGTGTGAGCATCTGTGGTTTGCACTTTTGGGCCCGTCTCAATGACCTGAATGGAAGCAAAACATTTACAGCAATTTCTGGAAAATAAAAACATGGCAGCGTGTCCTCCTCCACCTCATTCACCAGACCCAGCACCACATAGCTTCTGGCTGTTTCACTCAAAGTCAAAATGACCAGAGAGACCAGTGTTTTAAATTGATTCATGACATCAAAGTAGCCATGACAGTGCACAGCTAGATATACTTACAAAGGAGGGCATACAACTGCTTCAAAGGTGACAAGAGAGACAAGACATGTGTGCTCAAAGTAAAGAGAGAGTGTTTTAAGGAGAATTATCGGCAATGTGTCCTTTACGGTAACAAATTTTAATTTTTTAAATCTAAACCTCCATCCTTGGCTTTTGAAAGTGCCTTGTGTGAGTGCCCAGGACGGCCTAGGAAGTTGTCCTGGGAACAGGAGACCAGTTCTTTGTTTGCTTTACTGTGCAACACACTTTGCATATTTGTTTCTCATTTAGAGATCACAGCAGTCTTTTAAAATAAGCCAACAGGTGTTTTATGAGAAACCCAGGGCTGGGCAGATAGCTCAGCGGCATAAGCACCTACCTGGCAAGTGCAAGGTCATGAGTTCCATTCCCAGTACCACAAAAAAAGAAAAGAAGAAATCTAATGTCAGTCAGTTTAATTACCCTTCGCAAGGTCATACATCTGTACAGTGGTCCCATCAGGACTTGGACATAGCATCTTGGACTTTCAGCACCAAGCTTCATCCTCACTCCCTCTACCCCCTCACTGAGGTCAGGTCTTTAACCTCTGCAGCAGGTGTGCGCACTTCCTGCCAGGTGTTGAGGACACTGATTAAAGCATGGTGGTATTGAGATGCTCTGTAATTGCACCTGGGTCACTAGGCTTATCCCCCCTGCAGAGCAGAGTTCTCTTAGCAAATGTCCTGGTGCAGTATTGTTTATCTTGTCTTGGGGAGGGTGCCCCAATGTGAATAGATTCAGCTTCCTTTCCCCTCATACATGCTGCACTGATCTGCACATTTGTGCACCCTCTCGCTACTCCTGCTGGAGTCCTGCCTAGCCTGAGGGGTGATGATACTTGAGGTAGGGGTCTTTGGAAGGGTGTTAGCTGTTGAGGTCTCCATCCTCATAAGCGGGATTAGTGTCTCTAGAAAAGATGTTCCAGAAAGCATTTCCCCCAGCACCACTCAAGGACTCATCAGGAAAACACCATGCAGAAAATCAGACCTTCACAGACACTGAATCTGCAAGGCAATTTGATCTTGGACTTTTTAGCATCCACAACTGTCAGAAACAAACTTCTGTTATTTGTGAGCTGCTCACCTTACAGTATTTTGGTAGAGCTGTTTGAATGAGCCAAATTATGTGCCCTTAACTGTTGACTACATACATAGTAGAGGCTCAGCAGCTTGAGCTACATGTAGCATTATGGTGTTTGATACATTGTGTCCACTTGAGACTTCGGAGGCTTAGCTGGATCTGCTTGGAGATTCCAGGCCCAGAGAGGTGGGGGGCCATGCCCTAGGGTTGGGAGGGTCTGTCCTAGAAAGGGTAAATGACAGGGTTGAGGAAGGTTCATGTGGGCCCCACTTCTTTGGAGGAGTTCTGATCTTCGAGCACCATGGAGGAGCTCGATTGTGTAACTGCACCACTTCGGACGAGCTGTATCTTCGCAGCTGCCACCACACTTCCTTGCAGGAGCTCCTGTCTTTGCAGTCAGTGTGGAAGAGAGAGAGAGAGAGAGAGAGAGAGAGAGAGAGAGAGAGAGAGAGAGAGAGAGAGAGAGAGAGAGAGAGGCTTGATAGACACTGCTGCTCCTCTTCTGCCCTCTGCCTTGGAGCCAGTTGAGTACAGACTGAAATCACCACTAACTGTGAGCTAAATAAACCTTTCCTTCCTTCATTTTGGGTATGGGGTATTTTATGCCAGCATGAGTAAAAAGTAACTGAGACAAGCATATTCAGTTCTGTCATGCTTTTCATTTCACCTTTAAAGTATAGGGTCCCAGGCAGGCACAAGGTGTTACAGGATGGTAGGGGATGAGGCACAGGGTCAGGAGGTGCAAAAGTCAACAGCAAGGTGTGGTAGTTGGTGTGAGGTGTGGGTAATAGCAGCGCTGCTACCACAGTTGCGGTGCTTCTGCACTTCAAAGAACCAAGATCAGGATCTCAGACAACCTTCTCTGCAGAGGAAGTATACAGGGAACTCTTTGGTGTACGTGTATTTACAATGTGTAACAGAAGCTCCTCATGCTTCTGTCCAAGCTCGTTCCAAGTCTCAGCTTTCCTTTGTGTCCTTGCCCCTTTCACATTGCCTTTCCTGTTCTGAATCCTAGCCCCTTGGTCATTTACTTCTTGCATATGACTTCCATCATGTCTTCTACTATTTGCAGTTGCCATGGGCTGGCACAGCCCCTTGACACACCCTCACCTGGAAGTTGGGCTTCTGCTGTGAGGAAGCTGTTCTGCAGCTGGTGGCGATCTGCTGGTCTTCACTCTCCTTCTCATGATCTAGAACATTCCTTCTGGCCCTTGAGGACACAACCAGAACTCAGCGTACATGCATGCACCATGTTACCTGGAGCTTCAGTCCTTCTTAATCCTCTTCTTTAGGAGTACCAGACACAGTAATTTTTGCTTATTTCTTTATGTTTTGATCATTTTACCAGTGAAGCACAGAGTTCAAATGGTGTTAGGTAAGGGCAAGAGGTGCTATGTGGATTATGCTCAACTCAGTGGCTGCCAGCACACTTTCCTCTTTCACCTCTCCCCATCCAAAAAATGTTTTCTTTGTTTGTTTGTTTGTTTCTTTCTTTCTTTGTTCCTTCCTTCCTTCTATCCATTCTTCCTTCTTCCCTCCCTCCCTCCTCCTTTCTTTTCCTTTCCTTTCCTTTCTCTTTCTTCTTTCTTTCTTTCTTTCTCTCTTCTTTCCTTCCTTCCATCTGTCTTTTTCCTCCCTTCTCTCTTCTATTTTCTTTCCTCTCTTCTCCCCCACTCCTTGCTATATGACCACAACCTCATACACACCAGGTAAAAACTCTTCCACTGAGCTACATCCCAAAACCATCTGTATTATTTTGAGGTGGGAGCCTTAGGTTACTAGGGTTGGCCTTGGATTTGTAATCCTGCCTCAGCCTTCCAAGTGTCTGGGGCTGCCAGCATGCCCAACCCAAACTTTGTTTTCGAGGCCCTGGCTGTGCTAAAATCTTAGGACATTAGACAGCTCTGTGAGAAGTACCTTCACTTGAGAAAGGGGGGAAGATTAAAAAATGGGACCAGAAAGAATCTCTTCTGACTCCATATTCCACTTAGATTATTGTGCACCTGTCAGTCCAGCCACAGTAGAGTGGGACCATTTTTCCACATGATGCTAAACATCAGAATTGCCTGCCAAGGCATATGAATTGACCAAATATTTTCATATGGGGTAAACATGCCTCTAGAAATTACACTTACAAAATGCTTTTTGCTTCATAGGGATGTTTAGACATGGATTACATCACATATGGGAATGAACTTTGAGCTTCTTTGGAGAAATCATTACCCAAGTCTCTCTTGCAAATCTTTTCTAGGATTTCCAGGTGGTCCACCCCACATTCATTCCACAAAACTGACTTGAACTCTGCCCACATTTGCCAATGTAACAGCTCACTCACCAGGTTGTCTCTCCCAGTTTTTCCTTACTCCATGAGGAGGAATGATAATGCAAGCTTCCCTCCAGAGCACTGGCCACTGTGACTGTTTGAATACATTTGGAGCCTGTTGAAAAACTGAACTATGATTATGCAGGTGCAAAGAAATCCACCTGACAATCCTATCTTGAGCAATGTGTGAAATATGATAAAAATATAATATGATAAAAATATGGTGTGCATTTAAATAAAATTGATTGCAGTAGAAGACACATTTCCATTAACCTTCCTTACAATACTCCCCACTTGCATTGAATGCACTTATCCCATCTTTCTTGACACTTGCTGGAGCAATTCTAGAATATTCTTTCACGAGCGTCTTTGATTGCACTATGTGGCTGCCTCACTGCCTTGAATTTATTGGAAATGTTAACCCTTCTACAGTCAGTTTGACTTTGAGGAAGAGACAGAAGCTGCATGCCAGATCTGGCTCATGAGGTGGATGAGGAAACAGACGTGTTTTTAGGAGACTGCCTTTACATTAGATGGTGCTGGGCCTCAGTATTCACTGTACTTTTTATTATACCATATAAAGACTCAGGAAAGAGGACTTCTAGAAGGGCATCAAAGTGATAAGAACAATGGGAGCAGTGCTTAAAGTGAGAGTAGGTAGAGGGGGATTAATAACAATGTGTCTTTAACTGGAATAAGCTTTTAAAAATTTAAGCATTCATTGCATGTTTCAGTCATGTCTCATTTAGGAGCATGTGTGCCTAGTTCTGTGTATCAGGTTTTCACAAGTAAGCTTCCTTGACACTTTAGTTTTCCAGAACCAACAGGTGTTCTGTGAGAGATAAAGCTTATCCATTTGCATTTGGTGGGACAAGCCGACCAACCACCAGCCCGCCAAGGTCAAGGGCTTGGACTTGCTAACACATGACAAGAAGTCAGTGCAAGTCTGCATAAATAAATGAAACTTGAATCACATGGGCAAAGTGGAATTATTTGTAATATACTGGGTCAGTTTTCACAGAAGCAGATCCTGAAGGGAGCACTCTCCTGGACAAGAGATTTGTGGAAGAAAAATTCCTAAGAGAAGCCAATCATGGAGGAGGAGATAGGCCAGGGAAGGAGAGGATAGGACAAGGTACAATTTCAGGTGACGTCTCAGTGCTAGCCCCAGTCCCAAAGAGCCATGGGCCTCAGGGTATTTCACAGCATTTGTTCACCTACTAGTGAGGGCTTGGGCTTGCCTACTGCTGCCCAGGGCTGTCATCACTGACCATGAGCCTCCTGGAGGTAACCTGGGTTCTGTGACACCATGGGCTCTTGGGCCAAACCCAGTGTATTGAGAAGGCTGTGAGAGACTGAGGCTTGGAGTGAGCACACAAGACTGCAAAGAGGTGTCCAAGGAGTGGAACAGGGCATCCACAACTCCTCTACTAACAGTAAGAACATTAATCCTGATGTGGTAATTTCATTAGATTAAGAAATAGCTATCAGATTAGCAGAGCACTCTCGGGGGTGTCTAGGTGGGTCATAGAAATATAGTCTTGGGTGCCATGTGTAGTGCTCCATCTCTTCCCCTCTTGGTACGTTCCCCTGCTTTGTTTCCAAGTCACCACAAACTGAGAAGCTTTGTTCTACCCCTCCGTGCCACCATGGTATTTTTGCCTTGGAGCTAGTGCCCAGGGACTAACCTCCTGAAACCAAGAGCCCAATTAAACCTCTCTGCCTTTAAATTCCGAATGTAGGGTCTTGTGCTTCAGACCCAAGGAAGGTGCCTAATACAGTTTTTTTCAGCCTTTATTAGAGTAACAGAAATTCTGAATGGCAAAGAGAAAAATCCAATAGTCATTGTTTTTAAATGTGTAGGTCCCTTGAGTACATTTTATCCTTCAGTGATTCTCAGATTGATTTCTTTCTTTGTGCAAAACATTCTTCTGGAAATGCTGCTTTTATTTTGCTCTTGCTTCTAATTTTGTGTGTGAATTGTTATGAGTTGGCCAGTGATTCTCTGATTTATAGTGTATTTAAGATGTTTTGGCTTGAATATGGCTGATGTTATACAATACTTTGAGTGCAGATATCTTGATTTCCCCTGGGCAAGTTTAGAGGGCAATGCTCCTTTGAGGTTTAAATGGTGTGATATGGGTTTGAGGGAGCTAAAGTGTGTGCACCAACAAAATAAGCAAATATCACACTTTATGCCAAGAAGAAGTGTAAAGATTATAAGGTTATGGACAAAAGGAAAAAAAATAGATGTCTGCTTTTTAAATATTCTCTTGAATTTATTCTAGAATTTCTCTTTTTTCTGTAACACCTCGGATATACAGGAACTGAGGTCTGATTTCACTTCACTTTTCAAAGAGCTGGTGATTGGGGAAGAATGTTCCAAAGCCAACAAATAAGTCTCAGGTATGGGAGGTGGATTAAGATGGAAGAAAGGAAAGGGGGGAAAAACAACCCTCATCCATAATGCCACGGAATCAATCAGCCACGTGGCTGTGTCTGGGTCCTATCCTACAGAATTGAAAGATCAATCTTTCCAGATCCTGAGGTGTGTGAGTTTACACTTCTAACCTACAACATTTCCAAATACCTACTTCTAAAACTGAAATGTAGACAACACAATTTCAGTCAAAAAATACCAAAAGCATTCCTCATAGAAGAGAGAAAACAATTTTAAAAATCCTATGGAACCAAAAGAGACTTACGTTAGCAAAAGCACCTCTTGGTATCAAGTGCAGAGCAAGAGGAATCACAACCCTGAACTTGAAATTATGCCATAAAGCTACAGCACGTGACTGACACAAAAATGAATGTGAGGATCAGTGGAGCAGAATAGAGGGGGCAGTAACAATCCCAGGTTCACTCAGCTATTTGATTTTTTTTAAAGATAAGGCAGATATATTAGGTGAAAGATGGCCTTTTTAACAAATGATGTTGGAGAAATTATCTACATACAGAAGACTGAGCTATGTCTACATATCTCACCATGTGCTAAACTAAAATTTTAAAGATTAATTGAAGATCTCAATGTGAAAACAGAAACACTTAATCTGCAGAAAGATAAAATAGGGAAGACCTTTGAAGACATGGGCAGAGGCAAAGACTTCCTGGAAAAAAAAAAAAAAACCCAGTAGCATGAGCAGTGGCACCAAGAATCAACAAATAAAATCACATCAAATTAAAAAGCAAGGAAACAGGCAAGGGAGTGAAGAGACAACCTGTAGGGGGAATACTTCCAGCTGCTCCTGACACAGATGACTAGCATCTAAATAAAATAAGAACTTATGGCTGGCTAAATAGCTCAGTGGATTGAAGCACCTGCAAGCAGGCGCAGGGGATGGGAATGCGATCCCCAGCCCTACCCCCAGGGTGCGCTGAGGCGCTGAGAAGGCAAATGAGACTGGGCGTGGTGGCACATGCCTGTAATCCCAGCTCTTGGGAAGCTCTAAACAGGTGGATCACTAAGAGTCCGATCTAGTAGTGAGACCCTGAACACCCTGTAGACCATCCCCTAAAAATACAAAACCATAAAATAAAAACTAGTACTGCTACTGTACTATGGAGATTTCTCAGAAAAGTAAAAGTAGAAATTCCATTTTACCAGCTATGTCTCTGCTGGCTGTCTTCCTCGAAGAGTTAAAGTCATCGTACTATAGTATACATGCGTACTTAGGTGTATCGAAGCACAGTTCATAATAACCAAGTCTTAGAAATAGTCTGTGTGCCCATCACAGGTGCATGTGTCATTTATACACAATGGAGTACAACTCTGTCATAAAGAAGGACAAATTTGATTCATTTGTAGGACAATAGAGAGAACTTGAGGTCATATTGTTATGTGAAATAAATCAGACACACAAGCTTAAATAGTTCATGGATTGTTTTATGTAAGAAACTCAATATAAATAAAGACCAAAGTAAAAGATAATAGCAAATTAGGTGACCTTTTTCAAATTGGAAGGAGATTGAGAGATGAAATCAGGAGGAAAGAAGGAAGGGAGGGAAAGAGAAGGAGAAGAAATTGAGCTTGGTTGGGTACACGCACCAGCTCACCACAGTGAAAATAATCACGTTAAACACAGACTGAAGAAAATCTCCAAATGCAGCAAAGGACAGAACACAAGTTCCAAATGCAGAGGCAGCAGCTGAGTCCTTTAAGTGTTGGTTTTCATATGAAGAACTGCCTGATTGGCCTTCAAGTTTAAATTTGGAAAACAACAGCAGCCCCAATGCCAGACTATGGTCCCAGTTATCTTTCTGGTTCCAACAGATTTTTGAGGTGATTTATGAAAAAATGTCCCCAACTAATGAAATATCCATGCTCACCCTGGCTGAGGTCCCAGAAGAGATGATGGTTTTCCAATATTTGCATAGTGTACAGGTCTGTCCCACAAGCAAATTGTTTAGTAAGGACGGCTGCTTTAATGAGAGTTCACTGCTCAGGAATACCTGTAAGGTGCAGATTCTGAGTTTAGCACAGGTGCTTCATGGTGTTACAACCCATCAACCACTGCGCCATCCACAATAGCTTTGGACCAAAGGGTTCCAACAAATTGGACGGCAGATCTGGTCAACCTCTAGGCCACAGCACGTTCGCCTTTGGCTCATACATTAGCGTGTGTGTCTGTCCACCCGCACGTGTCTGTGTGTGCGTGTGTATGGCACACACCTGCTTTCTCCCACTAATAAAACTGATTGTGCTAATTCGGTTCAAAGTTTCTGCACACCCTGTTCGCATTGAGCTGAGACCTCATAGAGCCAAGCAGAAACATGTTCTCAAGTTATTATCCAACTCCCAGGTGAGAAGCAGAGAGCTGTCATATGAGCGCCCGGTTTCCAGGCCCTTATGCTCTCTCTAGCTTAGCTCTGAACGCTGTTATAGGAGCCAAGGGCTCTGCCCGCCTTCGCTGTCCAGGGGTGGAGAGCGCCCTCTGGCGATCATCTGTCTGGAAATGCAGCGCGGAGAATGCCCCTTGCTCCACAATGAAGAGCAGGCGGGACACACTGGAGCATACCTGGGGCCTCTAGGGAGAGCTGGGCCCCACAGAGACCGGGAGCTACCTCTCACTATGCATCCTCCATCCCAGCGAGCTCCCCTAGTATTGCTGAAGAGCACGCATCACCCAAATCGAGCTGTCCATTACAATTCACTGCACTGATCAAGTGGTCTACAGATGTGCTCTGCAGATGTTAATCCCCAACTACTGAGGTCCTAAAGTGCGGATATTTTTCTTCATGCAGTGAAATGAACGCAATGTAAACTTAGCCATTTGACTTAGTGATTTCGCCGTGATACCGTGGCACTCAGACATTCCTGTTTCTCTGCACCTAGTATCTCTATTAACTTCCAAAACATTTTCATTATCCTGAAAGAAAAGCCCATCGTTATTAAGAAGTCATTTCTCATTTCTGGCCTCCCTACCCCTCCATTTCCTCTCCTGGAAACTACCCCTCCTCCTCCTTTTCTCTCCTTCCCTCATTTCCCCTCCCTTCCCCTTTCCCTGCCTTCCCCTCCCCTCCCCTCCTCTTCCTTCCCCTACCCTTTCCCTCCCCTTCTCTCCTGTCCCGCTTCCCTCCCCCTTCTCCTGCCCTTCTCCCCTCCCTCCTTCCTCTCCACTCCATTCTGCTCAGCTCTGCCCCAGTTACAGTGGTGCTCAGTGATGTTCCTATTGCTGAGACATAATGCCCCTTGCCTACAGCTAAAAGGAAGAGAGGTTTAATTTAGCTCATGACTCAGAGGACTCGGGCATGGCTGGCTAAGTCCAAGCAGGAGCAGCATGGCGGAAGTGTGTAGTGGCTGGTGAGTGTAATCACTATGCACTACAAGCACATATTAACAAGAACATCTTTTTAAAGAACAAGTGTAGTGGAGGAAATCTGCTCATTCCATGGCAGGTTACAGAAGTGGAACAGATGAAGAGGAATAGGCAAGAGACCACATACAGATCCTCAGACTACCCAGATGCACCCAGAAGTCTGGTCTATCAATTCCTGGGCTTGCTCCCAGCACCAGGGAAGCTGAGCCTCGCCCCTAGTGGCTGCAAAAGGCTACCTTGTTCTCCGCAAACCTGCAGACCATCTTTGCATTTGTTGCTCTCTGTTTAACATGCTGTTTCCAGAATGGCACTCTCCCACCTTCCATTCAGGTCTCTGCTCAAATGTTACCTTGACAGAGCAGACTTTCTTAAGCACCTGCATTCAAGAGAACCACCTTCACCACCATCCTCACTCTGTATCCCTGTCACAGTCGCTATTATTGTTGTTGTTAGTATTATCTCCAAGATTCTTTTCTTTCTTGGTGCTCAGGTTTGAACTCAGGTCCTATCTCCCTGGCCCTCCAAGTTCTTTCTATGCTTCCCAGGCTCATTTGTAACCTTCAGTTTACAGTCTTTCTGGCTCAGCTACTTGAGGAGTTGAGATTGCAAGTGTATACTGCTGCACCTGCCTTATTTCTTTCAGTGTAGTTCTCTAAAACGGATGAGCTTTGCAGGGGCTAAGGCGGCCTCTGTGGTTTTTTGTTGTGCCTGTAACAGTGACCTACAAGGAAGAAAAAGGGAAAGGAAAATAGGAAGAAAAAGAGGAGGGGAAAGGGCAAAAAGAAGAAAATGAGCGAGCTCAACAAGTTAGTGGGCTCTTAAATCTCAGTTGTCTTGTCTATTGGATAAACTTAAGAGTGTTACGTGTTGAGCTTTTGGGCTACGAGATGGCTCTGCATGTAGCCAGTTCAGTGCTGAGCCCATACCGAGTGGTCAGGGAGCTCAGCGTCATGCTAGAACTTCCTTGGTGGAGGCTGTCCCTCTTCATCTCTACTCTGTGGGTCAACTGTACAATGGAAATAGTCCTTGGCCAACTTTCATTTTCTTTCCACTGCCCTGATCTTGTTCCTTTCCACTTCTTGCCTCTAGATGGCCCTGTCTGCGTGTCCTCAGTAAGCCATATGCTTTCGTCCCTGCTGTGCCTGGGAGTCCATGTCCCTGACTTCTTACCTCTCATGTCCGTGGACACCTGGGTTCATATTTAGGCCATGCGAACAGTTATCTGCTAGCACCCCTTATACCTTCTAGAACCACTGAGTCTCTGTCAAGAAGATACCTCATTTTCCCTGCAGCCAAACCTCCAGAGAGAATGGGGCAGCAGATAGATGAAGAAGCCAAGCTGAGCTAGAGGCCCATAGATGCTAGGAGACCACAGCTTCTGCCGGTCAGTTTCTCAGGCTGGTTTCTTTTTGAGTGAGAATGAGGCTTGTGGTCTGTCTTCTGATCATGCCACTGTGTCCTCATTTTCCAAGCTGAGGTCCTTGCCCTATGGGGTCTGTAAGGATAACTCCCCGTGAACACAAGGAGTCTCTCTGGAGGATCAGTTTTAGGGGCCAGTGATTTCAGTAACTTTTTGAAGTAGCACAGAGATGTCATGAAGCAGACTATAGTAGCCTTATGAGTGTTTCAGATGAAACACTAATCTTGAAGGAAGTATTTTCCTTGTGAAAGACAGCTTCCCTATGTGTTCCCAGGTTCCTACATTCTTCTTGTCCCCTATAGATCAAGTCACCACTCTGTTCTGGTCCTTGAGAGCTTTGAAAGAACAATCTGAGGTACATTCTGGAGCTATTGTTTGGTGCTGAAGAGCACCGCATGCTCTTCACTTACTAGATGAGAGCAACCCAGGACCAACAATTTACCTGCTTAATGTGGCTTATGGGAAATAAGAGCTAGTCCTTCTTATACCAATTTGCATCCCCCACCTCTAGAAATGTGAAAGTTTTCATGCATTCCTCATAGGTGAGAGAGAAACTGTAATTGTTTACTAATAATCAGTCCTGACAGATGGTGCTGCATTAAACTCATCTGCATTGTTCTTAAATGGGGGCCCAGATATAGTTAGCTTTCAACTTCTGTTGGTAGCTGATTTTTTCATTCTTTTGGAGCCTACTGTCTTTTGGCATTTGGAGCCCAGTGTTCACTCAGAGGATCATAAACCCCCCAATTTATAAGATAGCTACACAAGAATAAATCCAGCTTCACTTGGTGGTACCTGCAGTAGAAGGCTCAGGTGCTTAACTGGGGCCTTAGAGCTTGTGTCTTGGTCTGGTAATTATACTTAATAATAAGGTTGCTTCAGGGATTGTCTAGTAAAAAATGCAGCCTGAAGAGTTCAAAAATTCACCTTGTGTCTGCCTCTGTTCCTCGTTCCTGGACCAGCTTTCTCAAGTTACTCTCCTTTTGACCAAGCAAAGTTATAATCACAGGGAAGGAACTTCACCCAAACATCTGCTGGGAAAACAAGTAGAGCTATTCATCTGCATAATCAAAGAGGTTCCTGAATTACACAGTGCACAGCGGTGACCGGGGATCCAGCCACAAGAATAGCCATAATGGGGGTCCTTCTTGGAATGAGAAGAAATTGACTGGCAGGAAATATCACTTGCAGAGGGTGCTTGCACCCCATCTCCCTCAACTCAACTCAATTCAGACTCCCAGGCCAACACAGGTCCTTAATGGGGTGGACATACACCAACAGCATGAAGTGGAGCAGGTGGTAAGTGCCAAGGATGATGATGCTAATGGAATACACCATTATGAAAGGGCTGAAGTCTACTTCTGAACTGGAATCACTGCTTTGATGGAACTGACTGGTCTTCTAGCAGTTGCCAGTTTTTCTTTTTTAAATAAAAAGGAGCTATGCAATAGATTGTTTTCTTTTCTTTTTTTATATAGAGTACTTGTCTTTCTTTTTTATTTTTTTTCTTTTTTCAGAACTTTTGTTTGTTTCTTTATTTATTTTCATGGCTGGCTCAGCCTTCCCTGAGGGCAGGGCTGGCGCAGCATGTGGTGCCGGGGATCGAACCGCGGTCCCTGCAGCCGCCTAAGCTTTCCTAAGCAGGCGCTTTAGACCACTGAGCCATCCTGCTGGGCCCAAATAGATTGTTTTCTGAACACCAAAACATCTGTTCCTTTGAAAAAAGTGGGTGTTGCTTTGTAACGTGGTTCCAAGCTGGCTTTCGTAGCAGGGCATGGGGCTCATCTTTTGAAGGTTTTCCCTTTTGCTGTGTAGGACTTGACTGTTACTCTCTGCAGGAAAGGGCACAGCCTGGAAGCTGACATACACATTTCTCCCCTACAGTCCCTGGACCAAGGGGGCTTGGCTTGCTCCTTAGCCCATGAACGGTCCTGTTACAAGACTGTGAGAGCAGGCGTCCAAGAAGCA
This sequence comes from Myocastor coypus, assembly GCA_004027025.1. Taxonomy (NCBI): domain Eukaryota; kingdom Metazoa; phylum Chordata; class Mammalia; order Rodentia; family Myocastoridae; genus Myocastor; species Myocastor coypus. The sequence goes on along the minus strand of PVJA010014824.1, from coordinate 20,143 downwards.
CCCTGGCCTGGCAGCTGTGGCAGCACAAACATGGGGCATTGGGGGCTCATCGAGCCTGAGGAGGGACTCAGTATCCACTCTTTCTCCTGAGGGTGGAGGGCCAGGCAGACATTCAGCCACTCATATTGTACGTAGGATGAAAATGGGAATTTTCTCTCTTCTGGAAGGATGTCTGCTGTTTTATGTGATTCCTGGGGTGCAGGTGTGTTCCATGGGTGCCCGTGTTCTACAGAGCTCTCTGCCACTCCTTAATAATGTCCTCCAACAGGGCCAGCCAGATAGCTCAGTGGACTAAAGCGCCTGCTTAGGCAGAGTGCAGCAGCCAGGGTTCGATCTCCAGTGGGCCATGCCTGCCCTCCCACCTCAGGTGCACTGAGAGAATGACTGGGACTGAGCAAGGTGATGTCCTAGTGCTTGGGAGGCTGAAAGCAGGAGAATCACTCTGGGCCCGGTTTAGTGAGACCCTGTAGATCTTTAGACCCTGTACCAAATTCATAAAAAAAAAAAAGTCCTCCAATAATTCCTCTTCTTTTAGGCTGTTCTGTCCTCTCCCTCACCTTTCTCCCCTTCTCTTTTTTCTTACTTCTCTCCTCCCTGCTTTCCTTCCTTCCCTTATTCTGTTGGTCACTCATGACATGTGATGGTAAGGGACGACACGGATATCCAGAGACCATCAACCACCTCCTCACACACCATCTACTCATCTTCAAGCCTCAGCTGAAGAAGTCGAGATTTCTAAAGCTCTTTCTAAATGCCCTCAGAGCATTGTCAACCAAGACTTCCTTTGATACCTTCTTTTCTCGGTCAAACTTCCATCTCAGCATTTGCTATGAGTATTATTTAAATCATGGAGTCTCCCTTCTGGGCAGTGAACACTTGGAGAGCAAGGATTAATTTCATCCATTGGAATTGGAAATCCTCTGAGACAAGAGAAGCTATGTATTAGTGCATTGATATGCCACACTGGTTTCTCTCTCTCTCTCTCTCTCTCTCTCTCTCTCTCTCTCTCTCTCTCTCTCGACTATGTCCTATACTCTGAGAGAGTCACAAGGAATTTTATCTTTTACACCCTGTAGCATTTCTTACGTTGAGTTTGAAATTGCTAGCTAACTTCTTGAGCGTGCCTTTCTTGTCTCTTATAAGCTCCCTGCCGCCAAGTGCATTATCACACGCTGCCCTCCTTAAGGCCTGCCTGTTACTAGGAACACAGAAGGTGCTCAAAGCCAAGTGCGGGGTGGGTGAATGAATGGATGGAGGGAAGCACAGAAAACACCAGGCTGTGACAACCACATTACTGGCAACTTAAGGGTGAATTTTTCTCTTTTGCCTCAATTGACCTACATATCATGTATCATGAATATGCATGTGGGATAGTCCCTCGCCACTTGGGCAGTTCATAATGACTCTGCTTTCTTTCTACGTCACCACTCGCATCTGCCTTTGCACCTCTAGCCCCATGCATTTCCTTGCGGTTGTGTATCCTTTAGAAATACAAGGGTGCTTGGCCTCTGTGCTAAAATGTTAATTTCTTTTTTTTTTTTTTAAAGACTTTCATTTTATTTTTCTTGTTTCAGAACTTTTGTTTATTTATTTATTTTTATGGTTGGCTCAGCCTGCCCGGAGGGCAGGGCTGGTGCAGCATGTGGTTCGGGGGATCAAACCATGGTCCCTGCAGCTGCCTAAGCTTTCCTAAGCAGGTGCTTTAGACCACTGAGCCATACTGCCGGGCCCCTAAAATGTTCATTTCTCAAAAACAAAGTACAGTGGTCCCTCACTTGTCATGAAGGCTGTGTTTCTGACACTCCTGCAGTAAGTGAAAAATCAGCGAAGTAGTGATGTTATATTTATTTTAGTATTTATGTATATACATTAAGGCTTTATAAACCCTACCCACACTTTTATAAACCTTTCCTACACTCATTTTCAATGTTCTTAAAATTTTCTAAACTTGTAAAGCTATGTAATTTTAACAACATATGCATTTTTCACAGTACTGTGAAATCCCGCAATATAGTGAAAAGTCTGCAATAAATAATTTAGATTAATATTTTTTGAAAACCTATGAGTCTATGAAACCAGTGAGTCTATGAAAGTCAAACCACTAAATAGCAAGGGACTACTATAAATCATTTCTCTGCCACATTTGCTTCCGAACCTGTTACACCCCTTCATGAAGATGCCTGAAGGTATTTTACCTCTTTTTCTTAATATTACAAATTCACTCTGCTTACTTGCCATGTACTCTGTGTGGGAAGAAAATGCAACTTAGGGCTTTATTTGGACTCGTTGTGTTTGAAGTAAAGCCTGGACTGCACTGAGCTGTTCAACTGCCTTCTGTGATGCATCCTTGTACCCAAAAGGCTTTACATAGCACCAGATACTTGTAGCACTGGCCAGAGCTCAGGGGAGTCTCTGGGCTCAGTGGAAGGCCTTATTTACCTGGAGAACCATGGAAAGTTGTAGATCCCTGTCTTAGTTACTTTTCATTCTTTGCTGGGACAAATACCTGACACTCAAAATGAAGGAAGGAAAGGTTTATTAGCTCACAGTTACTGAAGGTTTCAGTCCATATTTGGCTGGTCCAAGGCTGAGTGTAACAGAGCAGAGAGCAGTAGTTCATGGTGGCAGAATAGCAACAATGGCGACAGAGGCAGCCAACCAAACAGGGCAGCAGAGTGACAGCTTGAGTCTGTCTCTTTGTTTCTCTTTATATTACATTCAGGCTCTCCACCTCAGCCTATCCACCTTAGGCTACACCCATCATCCTAGAAGTACTTAAAACACATAATTCCAGGGATCATGGATCAAGTCTCAAACTCTAGATCAGTATTAAGTCACATAATCCCAGTGACTCATGAGTCAAGTCTCAATCTATAGAAGTCCCATGACTGCATGAGGCTTTGGGGGGACAACTAGACATAAACCATAACAATCCCCATTTGCAGTTTCAGCTGTACCTGGATGTCTTAGTTGCTCTTTTCTTGTTGCTGGGACAAATATCCGACATTCAAAATGAGGGAAGAAGAGGTTTATTTAGCTCACAGTTACTGGAGGTTTCAGTCCATATTCAGCTGGCTCCAAAGCAGACTGGCACATGGCAGAGGGCAACCTTTCATGGTGACAGCTAAGAGCAAGAGCACAGGGAGAGCTAGCAGCAGCTCAAGCAGCTAACTTCTTTTCCTCCCTTACACTGAAATGCAAATCATCTGTCCCAGGAGCGGTGCAGCACTCATTCTCATAATAATTGATTACAAATTCCAGAAGCTGCCCCATGATGCTCCATGACTGCATGAGGCTTTGGAGTGGGCACCTATACACGAACCACAACACTGGGAATTGTTAGACGCATGCATACACTACATCAAATCCTCTGGGTAGATTGGTGACCTGCATCTTAGCAAGTCCCTAAGGTGTTTCTGAGGTGCTCAGGGTTTGAGACTCCTGTGGGATCATCCTTAGCCACGGATTGAGCTCCTTCTGTAACCAGTCTCCACATGTTAGAAGACTGGGAGCTCTTTACCCAGATGTCTCCAGATCTGTGATCACTCTAACACAGTGCTTATCCACTGTGTGGGAACACTCTGGGCTAGGGTAGCTGTCCAAGTTCGCTTTCAGTCTCTGATGTGCTTTCCATGGGAAAGAGAGCTACCTGTCTGTTAGCATGCATGCCCTGGTCTTTCCTTGCTGCCCTCAGTTTGCACTTAGGTGCCCTGTCCCCAGAATCCAGGGGATAAGAGGAATAATAAAGACAGCGCTTCATGCAAGCGAGCCCTCCTCTGGCCCCCTGCGCTATGCATGGCATTCCCGTAACCCGGCCAAACCACCCAAGCCCCTGTTCTGCTGAGATTCACCTGCACCAGGCAGACAGTGCGGGATTGTTCAGAGTGAAACACTGTGCAATCAATTGGAGATAACAGAGGCACAGAGGTCAGGCGGGCTGCCCAGAGCATCTTTCATCTTTGACTTATATTGGGAGGGCGTAAAGTGCGGCATCAACCTGGCCTGCCTGGCAGTCAATGGCTGCCTTGTTCTGTCCCCCCCTTATCTGCCATCTCTCTGATGTCACTGGTTTCATTTGGATAACTGACTTCAAAGGTGCTTTTCAAATTTTTTTAATTTTTCTATTTCAGGGATAATAGCCCAGCTTTTCAAAAGCATTTTGCTCTGCAATCAAGTCAAATATTCTTAAAACGGACGGGGCCAACGTAACCCAGCCCAGCCCAGGCACAGAGGATCCCAAATGGCTGCCAACGCGTGGTGCCAGGTCTGACAGGTGGACAAAGGGAAGCTGTGTTTTCTGTCCTCCTCAACTGTGTTCTTTTTTCTCAAACCCATCCCTGTGCTGAGATTTCAAACAACAAAAAACAAAAAGTCCCCCACAATCCTCTGTTCTCTGTGCACACTATCTCAACTGAGGAATTTCCCCCCTGGGGGGTCTTGTCTGTGCCACTCAGGACACAACTACTCCTCTGAGCTTCCTAGTAGATTGACTCTCAGGTCCACAGGAGAAGCCAGGGTGAGGTCTGGCCCTTGCTGCATGGAGGAAGACTTCATTTAAGGCTGGATGTGTGACTAGGTGGCAGAATCTACCACTCTAGGTAGGGCCTACCACTTGGTGTTTTTACAAAGCACCTCAGTGGCTGAATGGTTTGATCAGTCTCAAGCAGGCTGGATTACCAGATACAACCTTGGTTCTTTACAGTGCAGGGCAGATTTTCGGTGAATAGCAATGGCTGGTATTGACTGGAATGTGTCAGTCTCTAGATGTTAAGCTAAGTGGTTGACAAGCACTATCTCACATAACTCTCATTTGTTAGCACACTTGCTCTGCAGCTGGGGTTATCATTGCGACATCTGATGGATGAGAAAGTTAAGGCTCAAATAGGAGGGCACTTCATAGCAAGTCTGTCTCTCTCTGAGGCCAATGTTTTGCTGCTACTTGCAGGTGGTATCGGAATAAAGGAAGGCCTGGGGAAAACAGAGACTATTTTGATCAGGGAATAGTTTTCTCTGAGATTTGGATAGAGAATTGCATTTAACACTGCAAGGAGGAAGAGGCTCCATTCCTTTGAGTTTTAAACTCTTTCCCCTCTCAGGGCTGAGAGTTCCTATGTTGTCCCTGCAGGAGACTGTCCTGTTGCCACAGGTGATGAAGAGCGGGGCACTGGTTGTCCGATACCATAGCTGAAGAGTTGGGAGCAAATTCAACCCTAAAGAGCCATACTGTCAGCACTTTCCTGTGTATGGCACATGGAGTATAGGGCAGAGCTAGACATCTTTAGCTTTAAGAGTTTAATTTCTAAAAGTTTGGGGGAAAGTTCAGAGAAAAAGGATAGGAAGAATTTCATAGATTATGATGAAGCAAAGGAGATTCATTCATGCAAAACTTCTTCAAAAACTCTCAGTATAGAAGAAAAAAGAAAAAAAAAAAGTCCAGAAAAACTGAGGAACCAGTCTTCCCAGAGAACTAACCTGCAAATTCAAGATATAAATGGTGGCAGAGACAGATGGGTATAGACAATGATGGAGAGCCACCATGCCACTGACCCCTGGAAGAAAGAGCTGGAATTCGCAAATAAACTGAAAGGTGGCAGATGACAAAAGGCTACATTTTTAAATTTAAGGTTTTTTTTAATGTATTTGTTGTGTGTGTTTTTTTGGGGGGGGGCAAGGAAAAGAAAAATAGCAACAGTAGGGTAGTTCTCTGTCAAAGCTCAATATTCACATGAGAACAGACAACAAAGATAAAAGAAACTCCCCAGTACTTATTTGGGTGACTGATAAAAAAGTGGTACATCTTTAAATAAAAATTATTACCAAAAAGATACATTTCCATTAATGACCCTCAAAACATTCTTCCTTGATTTGAATTTATTTGACTCATCATTTCAGCCACTTTCTGAAGCATCTTTTATTGATGATAATGATGGTGGTGATAGTGATGATGACGATGATGACGATGACAATGGTGACGGTGATGGTGATGATGGTGATGGTGATGGTGATGATGATGATGGTGATGGTGATGGTGATGGTGATGATGACGATGGTGATGGTGATAATGATGACGATGATGATGACGATGACGATGGTGATGGTGATGGTGATGGTGATGATGGTGATGGTGATGGTGATGATGATGACAATGATGATGACGATGGTGATGGTGATGACAATGGTGATGGTGATGATGGTGATGGTGATGGTGATGATGATGATGATGACGATGACGATGGTGATGGTGATGATGGTGATGGTGGTGATGGTGATGACGATGGTGATGGTGATGGTGATGATGTCTTTTTGAGATGCGATCTTCTTATGCAGTTCAGGCTGGCCTTGAGCTGACTTTGTAGCCCAGGTTGCTCTTGAACTCACAGAGATCTTCCTGCCTCATCCTCCAAGAGCTGGGATTATAAGCATGAACTACCATACCTGGATGTGTGAAGCAGTTCTTATACTCCCTTTCATTAATGTGTTTGTAAGTTGTGATGAAAAAATACAGTGAATGCCACTGTTGAACAACATCCAGTAGAAAGGCAGGCTTATAGAAGGACTGTGGTATGTCTTCATCTGCTGTATTCCCTGGACCTGGCATCAGAGGACTTCTGGCTCTTTCCCAATGTTATGACCGTGAAAGGGAACCCTATTGAATTGAATCAGGACATGGAGGCAGACATGGCAGACCAACTAAAGATGCTCACAGAAGAGAACTTCCAGCACTGCTTCAGAAAGTGTCGTAAAGCACGGGACAAGAGTCTTGTAAGTGAGACAATTAATAGCGATGTGCTTCTTACTGTAATAATTTTTTATTTAAACATTCATCATATTCTTTGTACCACTGCAGAGGGCTGGAGGAGCATGCACAGCACGAGAGAGCCGAGTACAGCTGCTCCATCTTGCAGTCTCTGGGCATGAGCAGCCGTTGTCAGGGTGGGAGGCAACCTGCAGAGGAGATGTCTGGGAAGAGCTCCAGGGACCTATGAGGTCAGAAGGGCTTGGAGAGTGGGTTTGTGGCAGGTGAGGAGCAAGGCAGTGATCACTGATTGTGAAGATGCGGATGTCTTTCAGTATAGCTCATTGCATAAAGGGATATAGGGCAAGTGCATTTATTTATTTAAAAGAGAAGAAAAGTTTTAAAGTTAAAAACAATGCAGAATTTCAAAACAAGATGATAAGAAATCAACAATGGTTGTTATATTGCATACTGTACTCTCCAAAATAATTGTGCAGATTATCACACATAAACATGCAAAATTGGCCAAAAAATTAAAAAAGGAATTAATTGCTCCTTTGAATAAAACAATAAAAATTAACAGTATAATTGTCTTAGATCACATACATATGATCTAAGATATATATATATATATATATATATATATATATATATATATATATATATTTCTTCTTTCTTTCTTTCCTAAAGGGCAAGTATATTTAATGAAGTATGTGATTCTATGATGGGGTTTAAAGTTAGCCATGCTAACAATGATGCTGAATGAGAGAATTCACATCTACAGTATAAGCCTACTATAAAATGAACCAGTTTTTGCAGTACAGAAGACAGTAAAGGTGACTTGGCAGCCATACACTTTACAAACCGCTTAAAGCAGCCCATCATGGTGGGCCCTGCAGGTAATCCTAGCATTCTTGGAGGCTGAGACAACAGGACTGCAAATCTGAGCCCAGCTGGTGATGCTTAGTAACTGGGTGAGAACTTCTGCCAACAAACAAACAAGTGTCTAAAAGCCTTCTAGCTGATTGTAAGCTTAAGAAGAGCTTGACATGTAATGTTCTGGCCCCAAAAGTGAATTCAAACTTTATTTATATAAAGACAAATAAGAAGTTCATAATTTAAAAAAGTGGAAATTGCTATGTTTTGAGAGCTTGTTTGGAGGTTCTATCAGGGAGCTCAGCCTCCTATATCCTCAACTGAGGAAAGCTCTTCCTCTATCTGGGCTGGTCCTCCTCTTCAACCTAGTGAGCAAGCAAGTGCAGAACTTTGGGAGGGATGGGAAGGACACACACGGAGCATTGAGGAAAGAAGGGGACACCTGCCTAGCCAGCCAGATTAACTGAATCCACCCTGGCGATCAATGCAGTGACATGTCATAGCCAGATTGTCCTCGCATCCGAATTAACATATTTGAATGCCTTCCTTCTTCAAATATTTAATCACATTATTTCTCACAACTCTTAAACTTCATTTTTTGTTCATATTTTTTGCAGATGAATTGAGAAGTCAAAGCACAGAATAAAGGAGGAACTTTCTCAAGATCAGATAGCCAGGAAGCAGGGAGGTCAGAGTTCAGGCTCAGGTCAGGGAGCTTTCCAAGTCCTGTTCTTCTCATATCCCAAAAGGAAGCTTCTGCAGAAGCATGCAGGGTCTGTTTTCACCACAGTAGTGTCTAGCATTGGGCTGAGAACTAGAGGTATTAGTGATCTGGAGTAGTTTTCAAAGCAGACTCCCTGCTTGTTGGTTCAGGGCGCCAATCTTTTTTTGGATGAGAGTGAGGACCAAAATATAATATTCTCCTGGGCACCATATGACATAGTAATAATCCCACCTTTGGGGAGGCTGAAGCAGGAGGATCACTGCAAATCTGAGGCCAACCTGGCTACATAGCAAGACTTTGTCACTAAAACAAAATGATGACGTACAACGATAACATTCTAAAATACTGACAATATTTAACTATCAAATTGAAGATTTAGGAGGGTTTTGAAATGTGACTCCATATAATTGAATATTTGTTATGGGAAGAAGGCTGCTGTGTTTTGTTAACTCTTGAGGCTGATCTAGCGTCAAAGCAGGAGCAACACAAGGACATCGTTTGCCAGAGCATATTAGTTTTCTACTACTGCAGCTATGACAAATTGCCCCAAATGGAGTGGTTCACAAACTTGCCAGTCCTGTAGCTCAAAAGTTGGACATGAATTTTACTGGACTAAAACCAGCTTGTCAAGGGGCTATGGCCATTGCCTTGCTTCTCCCAGTATCTAAAGTCCAGTTGCATATCTTTGCTCATTGTGTGTTCCTCCAAGTCTAGCAAGGTGGCATTTTCCTGACTATTCTTCTACAGTCCCATTTCCCTCTGACACCAAAAGGTCTCTGCTTTCAAAAATGTAGGTAGTTAGGTTGGGGATACGGAAATAATCAAGGAAAATCTCCAAATGTCAATGTCCCCAAACTTTGTGCCTGTCCTGCAAAGTCCCTTTTGCTTTGCAAGATAGTGTATTGCAGGTATGAAGTCACAGCCTTCACTGGGAGATTACTATTCTGCCTGCCACATCTTCAGCATAAGCATGGATCTCTAATAAAGATCCTTTGGTACCCTGATCCTGCAAATAAGTCACCAGAGAATGGACCAATTTGTGATAGCAATGCTGTAAAATTCAAATACCTCATGGGAGGTGGGCCAGATATCTTTATGAGATTTGTTCAAATACCTGATGGGAGATTGACCAGATATCTTTACAAGGTTGTTTTAACCTTGAGCCATAAGGGTTCTGTTGCAAATGGAGTAGTTTCCCAAAGATAAAAATAATGAATAATGTTTCCCCAAAGGCAACCTCAGAATATGGTCCTATTTGAAATTAGGGTGTTTATAGATGTCTCTATGGGGGCATGCACAATTAAGGTGCACTTTAAATGCAGCAATGAGTATCCTTAGCAGAAAGGAGAACACGCGGAGATGTAGAATGAAGGCCATGGTGGATGAGGTCATAGTTTGGAGGGATAAAGGTACAATCCAAGGAAGGCCAAAGAACGTCAGAAGTCCCAGAAGTGAAGAGAAGAAGGATTCTGTGTAGCACCTTTAGAAGGAGCATGGCTCTCTTGACACCTTGATTTCAAACTTCTTGGGTCCCAGCCTCTGAGAAACATTTTTTGATATTTGAAACCTTTCTTTTTGTGTGTGTTTGATATAATGACCCATGGAAGTAATAGTTCATGGGGAGAATTAGAGTCTCAGCTGGCTATTACTTTGTGTTGAATGCAGTCAAGTTTTCTGACTTCAGTCAATGGAAATGACAGGGTTTAGCATGCTGCTCCACACGACCTTTCCCTTTTCTAGCTCTATCACAAGGTTCTTCATGGTGCCCGGCAGTATGGTTCAGTGGTCTAAAGTGCCTGCTTAGGAAAGCTTGGGCAGCTGCAGGGACCAAGGTTCGATCCCTGGCACCACATGCTGTGCCAGCCCTGCCCTCAGGGCAGGCTGAGCCCGCCTTAAAAATAAATAAACAAAAGTTCTGAAACAAGAAAAAATAAATAAAATAAATAAAAATTAAAAAAAATAAATAAGGTTCTTGAGCAGGCCATGGAATCTGAAGGCTCAAATTTGAGTACTCAACTCCTCTGTCTTCAGTTAGCCTATTCATAAACTAGAGATGATAGTATCACTTGCCTTGCAGAGTGGTGGTAAGGGTGAAATAAAACGTAGTGGTAAAGGAAGATTTAAACACACTGTGTTCACTTATATGAAATAAGATTGCTTATATGGTGTCTGTCCAATATGTGGGTCCTATTCTAGAAACCTGGGAGAGCTCAAACAAAGAGAAACTGGCATCACAGTACTTATAATCCATGAAAACTTGGACAGAAAGTGTAACAAATGTATAAATTACATAATCCTCCAACAGGACATAAAAGCCATAGAAAAGCTAAAAGCATAGAAAGGGGTATGAGGCATATTCTTGGGACTAGCAAGTTGCCATTTTGTAGAGAGTAGCTAGGGTAGGCCTCCCTGTGAGAGTGAGATTTGAGCACAGTCTCCATCAGAGAGAATGGGAGGAGTGATCCTGACGTGGACCCTGATCGTTCGGTTGGAGAATGGTAAAATAGTGTGGCTGGAACAGAGGTGTGGCCAGAGGTCAAGGAAAAGGGCGATGAATAAAGATACAAGCAGGTGGAGAAGACAATGTATGGGATTTGTAATAGCTAAAGAGTTTAAGTTACTGATTTTGTGGAAAATAAGTGGGTGAGGGTCCTGGCAAAACTCATCTCCGAATCTCCAGGTGGTCTGGCAGAGAGTTCTGAAAAGTAATTGTCCAGTAAATGATGACCAAAGGACTCCATAATAGTTTATGGAACTGGAAGAGTTTGTGCCATGAATTTAGGACTAAGGTTCCTCACCTTTGATCTAGATCTCTCTCCTCTTCTAAGTTTCCATTACTTTATGGAAACTAAGAACATCAGGTTACTCAGTTTGCTTTTAGTCACTTCCCACCATCCTTGACTTTCTTTCTTTGCAACATTTTGAGTAATGTTTTTCTCTAATGGGTAGAGTAATAGGATAATAGAAGTTAGGATCATAGAAGTTTAAACTGTAGGTCAATTCTCTACTGATTCTCAAAAATAAAAGTTCCAATTATTGTTGTTGTTGTTATTAAATACTACTACCAACCTTAAATTTGAGTCTCACCCTGTCTTCTTCCAACCTGTGTGCCCTACAGAGGGCTTTTTCATCAAAGAACCTTGGGAAAAGAATGAAATCGCGATCCTCCAGAGGCTTACACCTGCTTCATAATATGAAATACTTAAAACCAGAACAACCAGCCAGTTGCTCAGCATTCCATTTAATCTTGAGCTTCTCCAAGTAGGCTTTTCTGACTTAAGTCTAGGTAACAAGGAGGTCTTTTCAAATCAGACCTAGTCCAAACTTATCCTGAGGATGACTGAAGTGCCTTAGTCTGGTATTTTGTCCACCTGGAAATATAGTGGAATAGCCTGTGGAACTTTTTATAACTCCAATCTTAGGGCCACACACCAAAGTTACAGAGCCAGAAACTTCCTGGTCTTGGTCCCAGGAATAAGTATTTTTAAAGATTTACTTCAATTTTGACAGAGATGGTCCATGAGCTTAATGCACACTGCTTTGTTCTAACAAATGTACACATACTATCTGTGGTATCTCACTTACTTTAAAAACACCTCCAAAAGAAATTACTCAGACTGTGGCTGCAGTTCAATATTCTCATAAAAATAAATAGTAAAGTTTTTCATGATTTAGCAAATTCTCTTTTAATTTATTTTTCTTTTTTAATGTATTTGGTTTTCACAGGGTCTTACTATGCACCTCAGACTCACAATGATCTTCTTGTTTTCAGCCTTCCCAGCACTGGGATTATGCCACCATGCCTGAACTTGGGCCAGCTCAGCCCACCCTGGGTGCAGGGCTGGTGTGGCATGTGGTGCTGGGGATTGAGCCACGCTCTCTGAGATTACCTAAGCTTGCCTAAGCAGGTGCTTTAGTCTGATGAGCTATCTTGCTGGCCCTGAAAATTCTTCTTTTAAGAGAGATGAATGTGGTCATGCTCATTATTTATTCCCTTCACTAACTTTTATTAAGCTGAGCAGTTTGTTAACTGTTTGGAATGTAGTCCTACAGAAGAAGCACTTCTGATCTCCATCCTCTGCCTATATGGCAGAGACAAACCGACAAGCTATGAATTGTGGGAAATATTGCTAGGGATGGATGCATGATTCACACTATTTAAGATTCCCATGCATCCCCCCAAAAAAAAATTAAAAAAGGGCTGGGGAGATAGCTCCGAGGCACAAGTGCCTGCTGGGCAAGTGCAAGGTCATGAGTTCGAACCCTGGTCCAAAAAAAAAAAAAAAAAGATTCCCATGCATATAATTACATGATAGAAAAATCTGTGGATGTGTGCATTGCATGTGGCAGGATGTGTGTATAAATTCTTGCAATTTGTTCATAGATCTTTCACTTACATCACCTTCAATTTTCAGGGTGGAACAAGCTAGGTGTTTTACCTTTTTCATTTTAAAAAGTATTCCTTGGATGCACGCTGTACCCTTGCCTGTGTACACAGTGCAGTAAGCTCCTGGGATATGCAGTGGGAAGACAGGACAGTTTAGAGTGTGCTGGACCCAGGCAAGCAGAATTAATATCATGAGCAGAAATATGACATTATGGGGGCCAATGAGATAGCTCAGCAGATTAAAGCTCTTACTTAGGCAAACTCAGGAACCATAGTTCAATCCCTGCCACCACAAACCATGCCAACCCTGCCCTCAGGGCAAGCTGAGCCAACCAGAGTCTGGGAATGGTAGTGCATGCCTGTAATCCCAGTGCTGGGGAAACTGAAAGCAGTAGAATCACCTTGAGTCTGAGCTTCATAGTGAGATCTTGTAATAACCAAATATTTAAAAAGAAAAAAGAAAGAAAAGAAATATGACATCTTCCACTGAAGTTATCAAACGTCATTCCCGGTTTTTACTGTAGCCTGGGAATTTATAGCCTTCATTCCATATCTCCAGAAAGAGCCCTCTGGATAACTTCATAGTGTATGCACCCACCACCTGCCCCACTCACACACTGAGAAGTCATTACGTTAGTCAGCCTTTTTTTGCAGATGTATTGGAGCTTCAAATGGCCTTGCATCTTCTGCAGCTTGCACTTACCTTATGGAATTGTGCTGAATATCCCCAGGGCAGAAGGACAGACAGGCAGAGGCTCCCTGAAGCGCTCCTAAAGCATTCTTAATGATGAAATTAGTAACAACGCTTTGGCTCTGGGAATATATGTCTGTGCTTCCACGCGTGACTATGCTTGGGCAGGGTCTGTAGGCACCGCATATGCTTAGCTGTTATTCTTGGTAGTTAGAGCCTTAGATAAAGGCCTTTATGCCACTTCATCTTCCCAGTCCTGTGAAGAGGGAAGGTGCAGGTGGTATCATATCATTTTGTTTTCAAAAGAAAAACAGAAGCTCAGATAATTTGTGCCTTATTCAGATTTCACACCTAGTGAGAGAAGAAGCCTGAATTTGAATCAAAGTTTGTGCCGCCACATTCAGGGTTCTCTAGTATATGTCACTAGAGTTTGTTGGTAGAATCTGGGGCAACCACAGCCATGGCACCCCAAACAAGTGGGCTGTTGTTGCTTTTGCAAACTTTCCACCTTGAATTTCTTTTTAGTATAGAGAGCAAAGGGAGGCTAGTGTCCTCTTCTTTCCTCCTTGAATTATCCTCACTGGTTCCTTGGGTAGAGACGTCCACTTGATGGCTCATTAGAACTTTATTATGTGGTTCTGCAAGGACCACTGGGTGCACCGATTATCCGCGGCTTTTGATGACTTCTCTCACTGTAAGGCCTTGGCTGCCCAAGCTCATAAAATTACTTTTATTATTTGTGTGGGCTGTCTATACAAAATGAGCCTATCATTAACAAAAGGGATTAAATATGTGCTAGAGAAGAAATGTATTTTGTTGGGGGCAAGTAGCAAAGCAATAAGAATTTTCAGTCCCCCTATAGGGGGAGAGGAATAGCTATGTCCATAATGGCGGCTGTCATTTACAGTAATGATTTACATGGATTAAGCCTGATGGCTTCAAAGGCACTGACTTGGGATAATTTTGTCTTTATGAGATGTCACCCAGAGGTCAGGAAATAAATGTCACAGATACCTAGAGAAGCAAGTTGAAAAGGTAAGGAGCATGCCGTCGTGCCTCTGGGGTGACCCACGTTGCTCCCAGAACACCCTGACAACAATCTGCCCCGTTGATCCTCATCTGTGAGGGTTGGGGAACAAATCCCCAGGAGCCTGCGGTTATTAATGGGCACCAGCTGCTCCATCTTTATTGCTGTCGGTCACGGTGTCTGCCTCTGCCAGTCTGCAGAGATGCGGCCTCGGTGGGCAGGCGCAGGGCTGCTGATCGGCATTTGCTTTCTCGCCGCCCCTTTCTGCCTTGCACCTCAGCGCAGCTTCTCAGGGTTGCCAGTTCCTTTACTTCCAGTGGTTAGTTGGGAGACAACCTGTGTCGGATGGCGCCACCTGCTGAGCTAAATCGTGACATTTGAGACGAAGGGGCTGTGAGCGGCTCCAAGGAGCTAGCCAGCTATTGACCTAGCCTGCACCGGATCCATTTGCTGGGTGGACTTGGTGCAAAAAGTTACCTACAAAAAGAAAAAAATAAAAATAAGGCGAAGACAGAGAAAAGCATGGTGGTTGCTAGGTAACGGATGGAGAGGGGGATGCAGTGTTATTGAATGACGGGTGAACATTTTCAGTTTTATAAGATGAAAAACTCTCGTGCCAGAGGGTGGTGAGGGCTGTATAATAGGAATGTACTTAATACCATGAACTGTAGACTTAAAACAATTAAGATGTTCCTTCTTGAGGAATGGATAGAGATGTGGCTTTTTACACAATGGAGTAGTACTCAGCTTTAACATAGGATAAAATTGAGACTGTTGTTGGTAAATGGATGCAACTAGAGATCATACTCTGAAGTGAAATAAATCAGACCCACACGTACAAACATCGTGTTGTTGCCTCAGTGTGAGAACCGGCAAGAGAAAATAAAATCTGAAGGGTACAATAGATACTAGGAAAAGGGAATGAACCTATTCAAAAGGAAGGCATTACTGAGTAGAGGAGGACAGGAGAAGGAATGGGGGAAAGATGCCTGTGTGTGTGGGGGGGTGTAGGATGGTTTGGACAACTGTACTATGCATTTCTGATAGTCTGAGAGGAACACCTAATACTTAATTTGTTTTTCTCTTTTTTTTTTTTTCCAATTCTTTGTCCTCTCTTCTTAGCTTTTTATATATTTATTTCTTCTTCCAATTTTACATGTATATATCTGGTAACATGAACAATTGCACTAAAGAAAACACTGTACATTACAACAAATACTGTGAAATTCATACTCTTTTATTAAGTGAAATTCTGTGTTAATAATAATTTTTCTGTTTTAGTGCTATTTTGTACTCTATTTAAAAATAAAAAAAATAGTTAAGATCGTAAATTTTTGGTATGTTTTACCTCCACCACAATAAGACAAAACTCCATAGAACTATATCAAAGAACAAACACTTCATGAAATGAAGTATCTTATTTGATCTTTACAAATACATAGACAAATGAATAAACAAGCCTATCAATAAATACAATTTGAGGGACTTCCAGATAAATATTATGGGTTGTGTCTAGTTGCAAAGCATCATGCAGTCATGGAAGCTTCTTTTACTTATCTGTAAGAGCTGTCCTCATCTTCTCCATTTTACATTTTTCAATATTTTAATTCTCTGGCTTCCACAGTTTGAGATTAATTCATAGTTAAGGCTGGCATTATGGGTCTTAGTACTGCTGGGGTTATGGGTGTGAGTGCTACACTCAGTTTGAGACAGATAGCCTGGATGTAATATGAGAGAGAGAGAGAGAGAGAGAGAGAGAGAGAGAGAGAGAGAGAGAGAGAGGCGGGCTTCCTCTCTGTTGCTGTTGCTCTTGTTGCTCCTCCATTTCGCTTTCTGCTGTTTGCTGCCCCACCATGAAAGGTTGCTCCCTGCCATGTGCTACCCCACCTTGGAGCCAGCCAAGTATGGGCTGAAATCTCCAATAACTGTGAGCTAAACAAATCTTTCCTTCCCTCATCTTAAGTGTCGGGTATCTGTCCTAGGAAGGAGAGAAGAGTAACTGAGACAATAAGGAAAACCTAGCCACTGGAAGGCTTTTGTTTTTCTTATGTCTTGTTAGTCTTGGAATGGACTGCCAGAGAATGCTATTTGCTCATTTAGGAAAATGGTAGGGTGGTCATTAGAAATGATCCTGTGTCAAAAGACCATGCTTCCGGTCCCCAAATCTCTGGCTAGCTATGCCAAGAACTTTGCCTATCTGAGCTGACCTATTAATTCTCTGGTAATCCATTCCAAGACTAACAAAATGTAAGAAAAAAAGTCTGCCTGGAAGGGACAGGGGTAGGAGATGAGAGAGTGGAGACACAAAGCAGTGACACAAGAGTCTGATCTCAGAGCTCGCCACTGTCTGGACATACATTTTTGTTGGTGAGTCTGTGTAGCTGGAACAGGTGGCGATGTGAGGCAGATAACACTGCTCTGAGGATGTATCCTCTGAGCTGCCATCTTTGATTTGTTGATGTCTTTTGCTTTAGATTCTAAACTCCATGTCACCTTAAAATATATTTCCATTAAACATGTCCTTATACTCAATGGCCTCATTGGCTATCTTTTCCAGCATTGCACTCAGTAAACCAGGTAATCGCTTATGAAAAACTTTAATTTGTAAATATATGCATGAGACATTTGACAAAGTGCAATGAATTTGAGGAGGGTTGTACAACAAAACAAGGGTTTTAAGATCTTCAAAGGGATTTCACAAGCCCCCAATATTTTCTAGTAGAATTACACAACCATGGAATAAGACTTTAATGATAGGACTAGTGGTTCCTAATAAATAAAGAACATTATAATCTTTAATTCTGTGTAGCTAGAATTAGCTAGCAGAAAAAAAGTGGATTTCTTTTTTTTTTTTTTTTTTTTTTTTTTTGAGACAGGGTCTCACTATGCAGTTCAGGGTGGCCTTGAGCTCCCTTTTGTAGCCCAGGCTGGTCTTGAACTCACAGCGATCCTCCTGCCTCAGCCTCCCAAACGCTGGGATTACAGGTGTGCGCCACCACGCCCGGCTAAAAGTGGATTTCTTTTTCACACTAAAATCCTGTGTGGTGTTCCTTGTTCATTGATTTTTCTGATAGATTTCGCAGTCAAGTGGTCATTTGAGGGCACAAGTGTCTTCCATCCTTTAGTACCACCATCTTTAAGTGTCTTCAAGTTCACAACAGAAAGAAAGTGAAAGCGTTAGGACTTTAACAGTCCTAGCTTAGAAGTAACCCACACCACTTATGCTCAATTACATGAGCCAGAGAACTGGTCACTCAGATCCCCTGGGCTCAGTCAGGTCGTCCTGGCTCGGGAGCAACAACTGTATGCTGTAAGTCTACAATTACAGATGCATCAATGAATGCACAGTGCTGATTGCTTTATTTTATAATTAGTTTATTATTTCTATGATCATACTTCATGATTTATTTTATATAATTTTAAAGAGTAGAGCAAGTACTTGTTTAGTCATTTAATCATTTTTCCAACCTTCCATAGCAGGACTTTCAAAGATTCTATACTCTATCTTATGACAACTCAGGTGGCAGGTGGAGCTTTCCTTAGAAAGTATAATAATTTACAGCCCTGGTACACAAACTTCGAATCCCCTCTGACATGGGCCCTGGTAAGCCACACGACTCCTCCTTGGCCCTGTCTATAAATGAACACTGTTGGAGGCCCATTCTCACAGGTAATTTTAGTTCAGCTAATTATAGAATATGAACAATAAGGACAAGACAGTTAATGGTAGCCAGGACATAAGATAATTATTTGTGGCTAAAACCACTGATTAAACCACCATGATTCTGTTCATATCTTCAATCATCCTACATTGAATGTGTGGTGACATTCGAAATCAGAATCAAAAGTTTTAAGTTGTCAGAAGTCTATACTATCACTAGAAAGGATAGAAAGGATATATATTCAGTGACTGCATGAATTCTAGTTACCAGAGAGATGGTCATCGCTATGAGTAGAAACATTCGCTAAGCCTTTCCATAACTTGAGGGAGACACTTTGTCTAGCTTTCTAACTGGCTTTGCTCTGTTCATCCACTTCAACTGATCACTCTTTAATCAACAGTCTCCATTCCCCCCATAAAAGTTACAGACTGATGCCCACTGCATCTTTTATGTGAATGAAGACAGGAAGCAAGCAGGCTAGACATTCATTAAGGCTTCAGGAGACTGTGAAAAGGTCCATTCTGCCTCCAGATTTCTGTTCCATGATTCCTGGAGCATGCCTGCCACCCCCATGGTTCAGAATGGCCCGCAGAGCTCCAACCACTCATGAACAGGACAAATAGCCTCATCCCTTTCTTTTCAAGGGATTTCTGAGAAATATCCCATGAATATTAAAATGTTTAGTGGATGTTGGTGTCGTTTTTAACTTATCTTGATTGACAGTCAGCTAAAAATCCAATAACGTTCCATAACAGTGCTTCTAATTCATTATCCCTTGGTTGTGGATATTTAGTAAGATTAAGATGCTTTAATGGAATGAATTAAAATTTTTTTTGAGAAATACAGGCTGTAGGAATGAAAGCTGGCATTTGATTTAGGGCATGGGTTCACTTGATAGTTTAGTTATATTTGCTGAGGCACCATCTGAATTGCTTAAACTCATGGCACCCCAGAATGCTGTGGCTTAAATCAGACACAAATTCCTTTTTTTTCCCCACTATTAGTCCAGTGGTGCTTGTGTGTCTCAGGGCTTGTAAGACAACTTTGTCTTCCTAAGAGATGTTACTCATCCTGTAATACTAGCACTCTGGGGGGCTAAGCCAGGAGGATCACAGATTAGAGCTCAGCCTGGGCAACTTGGCCATTTAGCAAGACTCTGGCTCAAAGAAAAAAAAAGGGTGAAGGCTGAAGGTGTGGCACAGTGTGAAACCCTATAAATCCCCACTTTCATATACACATAAAATATTTTATTTGTGCACAAAGGTGCTTCCTATGGTGCTTAACTTGTGCATCTTTTTTAAAGCAATAAAAAATAGTAAACTCATTAGAAATAATACAAAATTTCACTAAACAAGATGATAGGAATTGAACAATGGTGGTTATATTGGATATTGTTGTCTCCAACATAGTTGTTCAGATTACCAGTTATAATTTGCAGTATTTTTATATAGTGAAGCATTATTCAGTTACAAAGAAAGGTAAGCATGAGTTTTTTTATAGGTAAATGGATGCAACTAGAGACTGTACTGGTAAGTGAAATAAAGCAGATTCCCATGTGTGAGCATCACATTGTCTCCCTAGTGCAAGAACCTAAAAGAATAAGTAAAATGAGAAAGAAACAATAGATACTGCAAAAGGGAAAGAAACTGTTGAAAGGAAAGGAACAACTGCGATAGAGGAAAGGAGAAAAGAAAGAAGGAAAGGAGAATATATACGTATATACACAGGCTTGCTTGGATAATTGGGTGTCTTTTTATTATTATGTATGTATGCATATATGTATTTTTTGGTACCAGAGATTGAACTCAGGACCTTGCACTTACCAGGCAAGTGCTTATTCTACTGAGCTATCTCCTCAGCCCCTGGGTGTCTTTTTTAAACAGCAAGGATATAAGCCAACTCAGAATGCCCAGAAGGGGCACACATAACTTCTCCTTGCATTCCACCAGCCAGAAGTTAATCACATCATCACACTCAGCCACCTGCTGGTTAGCTAAAGCTTGGTTTCTGCACAGAAGGAGAGCACAGACTTTTTTTTTT
>PVJA010014823.1:0-46664 GCA_004027025.1 Myocastor coypus | reverse complement strand
ATGGAGTCACTGGGCAGGGACTTCTAGAGTTTGAGACTTGATCCATGATCCCTGGGATTATAGGTTTTAGTACTGATGGGATTATGGGTGGAAGTACTTCTGGGATTATGGGTGTAGCCTAGGGCGGGAGCTAAGGCAGAGAGCCTGAATGTAATATAAAGAGAGACAGAGAGACAGACTAGAGCTCTAGCTGTTGCTGTTGCTCTGCTGCCGTGTTGGTTGGCTACCTCTGCCACCATTTTGTTGCTGTTCCGCCGCCATGAACTGGATGCTCTCTGCTCTGTTCCACTCAGCCTTGGGCCAGCCGAATATGGACTGAAACCTCCATGAACTGTGAGCTAAATAAACCTTTCCTTCCTTCATTTTGAGTGTTGGGTATTTGTTCCAGCAACGAGCAAAAAGTAACTAATACAGACTGTGAAAGAAAAAAAGAAAGAAAGAAAGAGAGAGAGAGAGAGAGAGAGAGAGAGAGAAAAAAAGAAAGAAAGAAAGAAAGAAGGAAAGAACTGTAGATGTTCCTGTAGACTGGACTATCATATATTTACATGGTAAGTGGAATTACATAACTCAGTTGTGATGGAACTTTCCTTCGATCTACTAACTACAGAGTAAAAGGCAGTGCATGATTTTGTTTTGTTTTGTTTTGTTTTGTTTGAGACAGGGTCTCATTATGCAGTTCAGGCTGGCCTTGAGCTCACTTTTGTAGCCCAGGATAGTCTCGAACTCGTACTGATCCTCCTGCCTCAGCCTCCCAAGTACTGGAATTACAGGTGTGCGCCATCATGCCTGGCTTCTAGGGCATAATTTTATGTGTGTTAAATTTTCCAATTTATGAAGCTGGGTGTGGTGGCGCACACCTGTAATCCCAGCTCTCGGGAGGCTGAGGCAGGAGGATTGGTGCCAGTTCGAGACCAGCCTGGGCTACAAAAGTGAGCTCAAGGCCAGCCTGACCTGCGTAGTGAGACCCTGTCTCAAAAAGGCAAAAAAAAAAAAAAATCCAATTTATTGAAGTAAGAATAAAATAGAAGAAATGTGTGTGCCACCACTCCCAGCAGCCTGTTATTTTTATTTCCATGGATCTAATGAGTTTTACATTTGGGTTATTTATATAAATAGAAAATACTTACACTTTAGATTTCCTGTCCTTTTGCATTTCTCAGAAGTCCACAACCTAATTTTCCTATATTTACCTAATTGAAAGAAGAGAAAATTAAATTTCTGAGTAAATACATAACTTGGAACTGTAAAATTACCTTTAGAGACTCTTACTGTCATTCTTTCTTTCTTTATCTATTTATTTTTTTGAGACAGGGTCTCACTATGCAGTTCAGGCTGGCCTTGAGCTCCCTTTTGTAGCCCAGGCTCATCTCAACTCACATCAGTCCTCCTGCTTCAGCCTCCCAAGTGCTGGGATTATAGGTGTGCTCTACCACGCCTAGCTGTCATTCATTTCTGATGCTCCAAAATGTAACTGCAGTGGCTGCAGAGATAGCTCGCTGGTACAGCACATACTTAGCTTGCTTGGGGTCCTGGGCTCAGTTCTTAACATTAAAAAGCCTTAATTGTGGATGCTTAAATTTAGTCGATTTTTTAATTTAGTATGATCAGAAAGCTTTTTATTTTTTAAAGAACAGTTGAAGCTTTTTGAAAGTTTAGCTGTATGTATTTATATATGTATGTATGTATGTGTGTATGTATGTATGTATTTATGTTATGGCTGGCTCAACCTGTCCTGGGGGGTGGGGCTGGCACAGCCTGTGGTGCCAGGGATGGAACTGTGGTCCCTGCCATTGCTTAAGCTTGACTAGGCAGGTGCTTTAGAGCGCTGAGCTATCTTGCTGCCCCCCAGAAAGCTTTGTTTACATTAATATTAAAATATATGGGGCCCGGCAGGATGGCTCAGTGGTCTAAAGTACCTGTTTGGGAAAGCTTAGGCAGCTTCAGGTTCCATCCCCGGCACCACATGCTGCGCCAGCCCTGCCCTCGGGGTGGGCTGAGTTGGCCATAAAAATGAGTGAATAAACAAACAAAGGTTCTGAAACAAGAAAAAATAAAATAAAATAAAATTCTTAAAAAAAAATATATTAGGCTTAGCACAAGTCTGTTAGATACATGAATTTTGACTAACTTTTCTGTCGGAGTCCCTTCCTGGTTCTCTTCTCTGCCTAAGTGCAAACTTATAATCCTAAAACCACGTTATTGGAATTCCATGAAGTTATTTCTAATCTACCACTCCCAGCGCAACCCACAGCGATGAAGACATATATATATAATTATTGGGGAGCCAAGGGGCCCTAAGTCACGCCATGAAGATGGCTCTCCGGAACCAAGAGTGCGACCCAGGGCTGCACTCCGGTTTTATTCATTGGAGAAGGGGGAGTGCTTGTGAAAGGGAATTGTGGGAAGAAGGTCAGCAATGAGAGGAGTTGTGGGAAGGTGGTAGGCATTTTTTTTTTTTTTTCAGAACCGGGGATTAAACTCACGACCTTGCATTCTCCATGCAGGCAATTGTACCCTGAGCCATCTCCCCAGCCCCCCTTTTTTTCTTTCCTGTTTTTTTTTTGGTGGTAGGCATTGAAGGGGATTGTGGAAAGAAGGTGAGCACTATGAGCTGGGCTAGGTAGGAGGCCTGCATTCACCTCTGCCATATTTAGAGATATGCAAAAGAAGTAATTTGCATTATGCTATTGTGATATCTAATATTTTGGGGTCTGGCACTTCAGCTCTGATGTGTAATCTTTTAAGCCCCAGCAAGTCACAGCCTCTGTCTTGAGGCTCCATCCCTGCTGACACCGTGGAGCATTGGCTCTTCATCCTGTTATCAGGGAAACACGTGTGCCATCTTCAAAAATTATCACCAGCACCTTGGCTAGACCAATACACACTGCTTAAGGCCAATTGAGAGGCTAATGAGAAGTCCTAGCCAGCTCTGTACATTTCAATACCAGGGAATAGGGTCAGGCTCAGCCAAAATGGAGACAGTCACTTTTCTTTCAAGAAAAGCTGGTCAGGTGGTCCTCCACAGTTCCCCTTTCTTTGTTTTCAAGTAGCTGGAGCAGTGTCAGTTGTGGCCACATAGCCCGTAGTTTTAGTTAGGCTGAGACTCCTCCATGACACACTTTAATGAGAAGGATTATAAACAAGAGTATACCAATTCCAACATAAAACCAACAGTGAGCCTTGAAAAATGCAAATGAATTTAACTGGTCTATAGCATCAGCAAACTTATCCCAGTCTTAAATCTGGGCTTCAAAAGTAACTGTTGTGACATTAACAATAGTTTTCTCTGAAGAGCAACTGTATCCAAACTAATACTTTGATGGATAGCTCTTTGTACATTTTTTGTTAGTCCCCAACGATCAAGACTTTTGTTATATGGTAATGGAGTAATATATAAAAAAGGGCATATCATGATATTTTCAACCTTGTTTTAATTGAAACTTTCAATCTGATAATCTATCCAAAGGACAGAGGTTTCTCAAATGCTCACTTGGGTTATTAACTTTATATTAGTATTTCACTAAATTGCTTGCTATTACCAGAAATTCTCACCCAGTTGTCTAGAAGATGAGCAGTTAATATGGAATGAGCTAGCATTGTAGAGTCAATAACTGCACAGGCTATCAAAAGCGTCAGCCAAGTTATCTGTGCTGTAATAAATCCAAGCATCCAATTGATAAGCCTCTTAGTTGATGCCTCTACCAAGAAGGAATGAAGTGAATGACACCATGGCTCCACGAGACTGACTGGAAGCCAAGCTCCAAGCACCATAACCATGATTACCACTGTGGAGCTATGAGCAGGATGTTCAGGCATGATACAATGGGTCAGGTAACATTTAGTACATGAGGCCACCTTTGGTTGCCACTCTATCTTTTTAATAGTACTTGAGGACCATAAGCACATATGTTCACTTTTATGTATCTATGTCCTTGTAACGCTGCTTTGGCCTTTCCTCCTCCTATCAGCTGCAGATGCCCAGTCTGCAGGAATCCACCATGAAAAGGTAGGGCTAGATTCCACAAAGCATGCTGTATGGGCACAGTTTTGTCACTGATAATGAGTCTGGGGATGGAATGATTGATGCCTCTACCTGACCATACAACACTGGACAAAGCCTCTGAGAACATGATACAGTTGGAGGAGGCTGCAAAAGAAACCTTTTGCTGATTCTGGCCTTTCCCTAAAAAGAATCCTGCAGGGGACCAGTCTGTAAAGGAATAATTAAATTTGCATGTGTCCCATCCATGGTACAGATCTGTGCAAGTCTGCCATGTGCCCAAATCATCTTCCTCAAAGTGAGGAGCATGAGCTTCTGGAATACAGGCAGGAATGGTAGGTTTAAAATCTCTTACAAGGTTACCATGCAGTGGAATAGAACTTAGGGTTAATATGGCAAACTGTTCTTTAAACAGTTGTACTTCCCACATCTGATCTATAGCCGACATGCAAAGGCCAGCATCTTGTACATGGACTAAACACAAAGGGAGACATACAAAATGGGATGTAATATTAAGCTCAGTCTGTTGTTGTGAACGCATTAAAATTTGTAGGCCAGGCCAAATATGTTCATGGGTACTGTTCTTGGTAGAATGGAAAACCTCTGGGGGCCTATCCATCCATGTTGGAGGTCTAACCCAGAATGGATTAGGTAGGCAGGCCCAATACACTTCTCCTTGAACCACAGGAGTACCCAGAGAAGCTGCTATAAGATTAAGGATCGTAAAGAGAACATTATCAGGTGACTGAACCAAACCCTGGTTGTTAACTAGGTGACAAGCCTCACAAACGGGCTGTTGCAGGTCTTCCCAGGAAGGTGGATGATGCGCTGTCTGGTTCACTCCTTGAGGTCTCGGCAGAGAGCTTGATGTGTTGTGTAGACGGGTTGGATTCTTGCCACAGATCAGCTTTGATGGTCCTAATGTCTCTTAATTTTCTGTGGAAATATAAGAACAACCTTGGCCCCAATTTAAAAGTGACGCCAGACCATCCCAAACACCTGTTTGGAGGTCACACCAAGCCAGATCCAGAAAAGGTAAAATATATGTAGCAAAGTTTTGATTCTGGGTTCCCCCTTTCTTTTGTTTGATAGGTAGACTTTTTAGTTTAAGCATTTGACCTTGTGGGTCATAGTGGGTCTCTGTAATATACTTTATTTTCCAGTTATCAATTAAATTTTGAAAATTTTTATTAATGTAAGCAAGACCAATATCGAGTTTTAATGTTTGCAACATTAACTTAGCAAAGACTGATATGTAATGCTGTAATACATATTGATTTTGTTTACCTGTATAGCAGATAGCATGGGGCACATGTGAGCACGTATCTATAAAACCATGAATATATTTAGGTTTGTTAAAGGAAGATACATGGTCAGTAATCATTTGCTATGACCAACTGGTTCTAAGACCTCTGGGATTGTAGCTTTGTTTAGGAATAGGCCCAGGAATCAGCTGAAAAGCAGGACATTACATCATGATCTGTCTAGTTTGTGCTCTGATAATTTTATATTCCTTTTGCAAATGTTTAGAATTTTGAGAAACAAATTTAGGGGGTTGTCTTGCTTTATCAAAAATAATCAGATTTACAGTAGCATCTGTATTATAATTAACTGATGACAACAAACCTGGGAGATTAGAGTGAGATCTGATAAGATCAACAAAAAATGCAACAGATCTACTTAATACAACTCCTAGCAGTTCTAAAAACAGTGGCAATAAGGTAGGTTTGAGATCATTCAATTGTAGTTGTTTTATTACCACTGTTGACAAAATCCTTAATTTTTCCTGCAGAGTACTGGTGGCCTTTATTATATATTCAATTGCATATCTTATTTGTCTTAAGTAAAGGCAGAATTATAAGAGTACAACCTGGCAAGTGTTTCGCTATGCCTTTGCTTTCTTGATATTTCATCTTAGCCATCGTCCTGCTATCTGGTGATAAACAACTCCGAGGCTCTGAAGTAAGTAAGAGAGTGTCCCATTCTTTTACGTGGTCTATGCACCATAGATTGACTGGGATGGGTGCCATAAATGGTGTTATAATACCTTCCTGTCCATCAGGGCCAATGTATTTTGAAAGAGGCAGCACACTCTTTGAGACAGATTGAGGAGATCCTGAGCCTATCTGAGCTGTGAAGGCGGGTCTAGTTGGCCAAGCAGACAGCCAGGACTGGCTGTTGATTCTAGTGACATCAGCTCCTCAATCCATCAATCCAATAAAAGATTCCCCTGTAAACTTAATGTCACAAATAAGTCTAGGAACCAAAATACTCTGGGAAAAATCAAATTCTTTGCTTAAAGGCTCATCCCTATCAGATTCACAAGTGGAGTTATGGGCCAGACCAGAAATTTTAGTGGGAATTAAATTTGGCTTTTCTTCCCCTGACAAATTAAGGCAAGAAGCCACTGGTAAAGCTAATTTTGAACTCTGAGTTATTCTTTATGTGAGACACCTAAGGTCTCGCCTTGCATCCATCCTGATAGCGGGATCATTGTTTGCCTGATTTGAACTGGGCATAACTGGCTTAACTGGGTCCAAATCACTGGAGTCCTGACTGACCCTTGTTTTCTTATTGCTACTGGGTCCCTCAGTTTGGGCACATCGTTTGTTTCTTAGCAACAGTGTGCCATTTTTATGAAACTTAGATTTACAATCTTTTGCCCAATGAAAACCTTTCATGCAACGTGGACACTGAGTATTGGGTCAATTCACTGAGGGGACCTTTATAGGCTGTGAGCAGTGCCAGCAAGTGTGTCTTTTCTTGCCACAATTAAAACATTTAACTGTATTGAATTTATTAGAAAAATTTGGGGATGTAGCCTGTGCCATGAGTGCAGAAGCCTGGGTGGTAGATCCAATATTTTGGTGTGCTCAAATGTAAGTATATAAATCCTTTGTATGAAGTACTGTGGCTAAGGCCCTTTTACAGTCCTCACTGGCATTCTCATATGCAAACTGACGAATAAGTATTTTAGCTGCATTATCGTGTGAAATCTGCCTATGTACAGCTTCTTTCAACCTTGCTACAAATTGGGTAGAAGTTTCACTAGGGCCCTGGAGTATCTGGGTAAAGGATTTATTAGGCATACCGTCATCTGGTACAGAAATCCATGCTCGAAGTAGTAGTTCCTTGCATTGCATGAACAGGTGGGGCGGGGCAAGAGCCTGGATCTTTAGGTCAGCATACAGTCCTGTGCCAGATAGCATTTCCCATGTAACAGCTTTAAGATTTTCATCCTCACTCTCTGTGCTTGTTCTGAGATGAATGTCTTTAATTGTGACTCAAAGTGTAGGAATTGTGTCGATGACAGACACGTGCGTGCGAGATGGGTCACATCACTTGGCATCATTTGGAAGCCTTGAGTTATGTTGTCTAAACAACCAAGTGTATAAGGGCCCTGGACGCCATTGTCTAACACACTCTGCCTTAATTCCTTCAAGAGCAAAATGTTAAAGGCTGTGTGAATGCTATGTTTGCGGTTTGGGTGTTCTGGCTCAGTCTCCTCAGTGACAGGAAAGCACATTACCTGTGGATATAGTCTCATATCACTGCACTTCAGCCTCCTTAAGGGTGGGGCTGGAGGAGGTTCATTCCTAACCTGATTGCTCTTAAAGTCAGAGGGAGGGCTACTGGAAGTGGAGGGACATAGGGACCACAGAGAGAGGATTAGCTACATTTTTCAAAAAGACTTCCTTGTTCTCTAGCAGCCCATTAGGAAACTCCTGTCTTGGGTGGTCCAACTTTTTTGTTCTAGTTCCATCAGGGCTTTTCTCAGTTACAGATATTGTTCTTATAAGCATTGGGTCAGCATCTTTAGAATGCTGTGTAATAGTACGCTGTTTGGTTTTTTTTTTTTAATTTTTATTTTATTTTTTCTTGTTTCAGAACTTTTGTTTGTTTATTCATTTTTATGGCCGGCTCAGCCTGCCCTGAGGGCAGGGTTGGCGCAGCATGTGGTGCCAGGGATTGAACCACGGTCCCTGCAGCCACCTAAGCTTTCCTAAGCAGGCACTTTAGACCACTGAGCCATCCTGCCAGTTCTCTACATTGAAAGGACCAGATGGTTCCCTTCATCAGGTTATATGTGGCTAGAGTTTGGGGGTGAATTGTTCTTTTTTGAGCTTTGGCTACATAAAAACTTTTACCTATTTCATCCCAAACTTTAAGATCTAATGTACCAGTTTTAGGAAAAGAAGGATAAAATGTAGCTATCTCCTGGAGTAATCCAAAAATTTGCTTGGATGGCACCTTAATACCTGCATCTTTTAACAGTTTTTTAAGCAATAAACTAAATTCTTTCCCTTCAGCAGATAAAGACTGAGCTTGCCCCATTGTTACCCTTGACGAAAATATACCTACTTGCTACTTGAGTCTGAGCACTATAATTAGTAAAATGCCCCACTTACCTTTAGTCACACAAGGTCCAGTAGGTCGCCTGTATGCCATTCTGGGTAGTGGTCCTTGTGTTACAAAGGTCTTGCGGTCCGGCCACATTCAGCACCAATTGTTGGAGTCCCTTCTGGTTCTCTTCTCTGCCTAAGTCTAAACTTACAATCCTAAAACCACGTTATTGGAATTCCACGAAGTTAATTGCAATCTACTACTCCCAGAGCAACCCACGGCGATAGCAAAGACACTAAGACGTATATATAAT
The DNA here is from genome assembly GCA_004027025.1 of Myocastor coypus. Taxonomy (NCBI): domain Eukaryota; kingdom Metazoa; phylum Chordata; class Mammalia; order Rodentia; family Myocastoridae; genus Myocastor; species Myocastor coypus. The sequence continues at coordinate 38,007 of PVJA010014823.1, read as the reverse complement.
TATTGGGGAGCCAAGGGGCCCTAAGTCCAGCCATGAAGATGGATTTCGAGAACCAAGAGAGTGACCCAGGGCTGCACTCTGGTTTTATGCCCTGGAGAAGGGGAAGTGGCTTGTGAAAGGGAATTGTAGGAAGAAGGTCAGCAATGAGAGGAGTTGTGGGAAGGTGGTAGGCATTGAAGGGGATTGTGGGAAGAAGGTGAGTAGTATGAGCTGGGCTAGGTAGGAGGCCTGCATTCACCTCTGCCATATTTAGAGATATGCAAAAGAAGTAATTTGCATTATGCTATTGTGATATCTAATATTTTGGGGGTCTGGCACTTCAGCTCTAATATGTAATCTTTTAAGCCCCAGAAAGTCACAGCCTCTCTCTCGAGGCTCTATCCCAGCTGACACCGTGGAGCATTGGCTCTTCGTCCTGTTATCAGGGAAACACACGTGCCATCTTCAAAAATTACCACCAGCCCCTCGGCTAGACCAATACACACTTCTTAAGGCTAATTGAGAGGGTAATGGGAAGTCCTAGCCAGCTCTGTACATTTCAATACAAGGGAACAGGGTCAGGCTCAGTCAAAATGGAGACAGTCGCTTTTCTTTCAAGGAGAGCTGGTCAGGCGGTCCTCCACACTTTTCAACTTCTTTTTACATTTATTTGTTTGTTTGTTTATTGTCTTTTGGGGACAGGGTCTCGCTATGCAGTTCAGGCTGGCCTTGAGCTCGCTTTTGTAGCCCAGGCTGATCTCAACTCACACTGATCCTCCTGCCTCAGCCTCCCAAGTGCTGGGATGACAAGCGTGTGCCACCATGCCCAGCTCCCTCTTTTTACATTTATGATCCCATGTATTGGTTCTCCATTTACTGAGTGTGTTTTAGTGTCTGTTAGGTGCTTTACATCTGATCTATCACTTCATCCTCAAAATAACTTTTATTTTCCTCTTATTTACGTGTAAAAACATTTTATGCTCAGCAGCTTTAACATGCTGAGTGTAGTGGTAAACCAATAATCCCAGAACTCAGGAGGCTCAGCAAGAACATCACCTCCTATACAGTCTGAGGAAGAAACAGGAAAGGCAGAAATAGCCTCTGTCTGGTTGCATACAATCTTTGCTCTTTTTGCTAGCCTCATGGTGAAAAGCTGAATGTATTCGTCAGTCTACTGTTTTCTGAACTAAAGTCTCATTTCCTAGACCTGGCAAGGTCAATATTTTCTCTCTCCCGCTACCGCCCTTGCCAGGCCTTAATCTTTGCTCTTTTTAACCTCTGTGAGCTCAGAAATATAGTTTTGGGTTACTGCAGTGTGTTTGACAAGACAACTTCATATTTCTATCAAACAACTGACTTTCATATTATAACAAATCTTTGTTTCTTGTTTTAATGTATTTGGTTGTTGCTGGGTTTCACTATGCAGCTCAGACTAGTGGTGACCCTCCTGCTTTGAGCCTCCCCAGTCCTGGGACTACAGGCTTTTGCAACTACATCCAGACTCTGTGGCCAGCTCAGCCTGCCCTGGGGGTGGGGTTGGTGCTGTGTGTGGTGCCCTCCACTTGCCTATGCTTGCTTAAGCAGGCATTTTAGTATGCTGAACTGGCCCTGAGATTTGGAGAACTTTGAGTTAGAATTGATAATATATTTTGTCTTCAAATGATACACACACACACACACACACACACACAGTAGCAAAATGCCAAACCAATTCAACAAACTAAATTCTTTCTCTTCAGCGGATAAAGACTGAGCTTGCCCCATTGTTACCCTTGACGAATATATACCTACTTGCTACTTGCATCTGAGCACTATAATTAGTAAAATGCTCCGCTTACCTTTAGTCACACAAGGTCCAGTGGGTCGCCTGTATGCAATTCTGGGTAGTGGTCCTTGTGTTGCGAAGGTGCGGTCCGGCCACGGAATCTCTCTCTCTCTCTCTCTCTGTCTCTCTCTCTCTGTCTTTCTCTCTCTCTCTCTTTCTCTCATATATTTTGGTGGAACTTATCCATACATTTTTTTTCATTCAGGATACTACTTTTTTAATGAACAATGTCATCCAATTGCTAAATAAAAAATCTGAATGTACCCCTACATATTTTCTCTGGTTCACAGGTTCTGTTTGTTCAACTGACAAGCCCTCTCTGTCTCTGTGGCCCCTGTCACTGTCACCCTCCTCTCTGTTCCCTGTCCTTATTGCCACTGTCCCACAACGTGTGGAGAGCTTGCCGGCAGAGAGGCAGACAGATGCCTAATGGAGTCAGGATGAGTCGCTGATTAACACCACGGCCCCTGGTGACTTTCAGTCATTGTATTGTCCGTGTGTGTTTCAGATGATTCATCATCTCTCAGGCTACCATGAGGGTCAAATGACAGTGCACACAGCCATTGTGTGACCAGTTTGCTATTTATGAAAGCCCAAGAGAATGTTTTCTCTCCAGGTGACTCTCCTTGGGCACACTACCTTCAATCCCTTTCCTCAGTGGTCACTTAATCTCCTTGAACAGAAAATTTGTGAAGCCACTGAGTTATAGGATATTACAGCACAGGTTCTATTCTGTCTTGAGTCCTCACTGACCTTGAAGGGCTAGGGCCAAAATATTATCTATTCTTATAGCCCTTTTCTTATTTCTCTAATTTTTGGTCTGTAAACTTATATTCTTAGCCCTCCAGAAGAAACGTATAGTGGTACTACTACTCTATAACATAAGTACTTCAGCATGACATCACTGTCTTTCTGAGTATCAAACATCTTAGACCTAAGTTGGAATTGGTATTTTCCATAAATCATTGATATTCTAATAAATCTCTGTGGAATGTGATAAAAGCAGTTATACATTTTTACACAGATATTTAGAAATATAAGCATGTACCAAATTTTAGCCTGTCCATCCTTTGGCGTTTTTCCTAGTGTCTTACTCTCATTTAATACTGTTTTTTGTTTTCTTGTAAACCAACCATTTACTTGAGAGAGAGTATAACAGTAACTAAAATCACATTAGAAGCAGCACACATCTAAAAGGCCAGAGTGACAGGCATTCCAAGCATAGTTTTAGTGTTACATATTGCTATCATCAGTGTTTTGCTCCATGGGGCAAGATATTAAACCTGGGTGTTCTGCTCCTAACTACATCCCAGCCCATTTTATTTTATTTTATTTTATTTTATTTATTTTATTTTATTTTAAGATACATTCTCACTGAGCTCCTCAGGCTGGTCTTGCTATCTTCCTACCTCAGCCTCCCAACCAGTTGAGGTTCTAAGTGTATGGACAGTTATAAAGGATGGAGATAGTAATAACCAAGGGTAGCTGTGAAGAACAGATAAATAGCATGTCTGGGTGTGGTATGCATGCCCCTGTGGCTAGCACTATGTCAGCACAGGGTCGCCTCGATCTCCTGCACCCTGGACGCAGCAGCTGTCATGTCTCCACAGCACTCTTTCTCGGCACTGCCCCAGGGCTCTGCGTGGGACTCTGTATTCAGAAGGCCCTGTTCCTCCCTCACCCTTGCTTCTTCCCCAAGATGTGAGTTCTTCCCATCCCACCCACCACCGGCCCAGTGGCCCACACACAGTGTGGACACCCAGCAAGCATTTGACCAGGGGACATTGCAAAAGGAGTGTCCTAGAAGAAAGGTTTTTGCCGGGTGTGGTGGCACACACCTGTAATCCTAACACTTGGGAGGCTGAGGCAGGAGGATTGGTGCAAGTTCCAGATCAGCCTGGGCTACAAAAATGAGCTCAAGACCAGCCGTAATTGCATAGTAAGACCCTGTCTCAAAAGGACAAAAAAAAAAAAGAAAGAAGAAAGTATATTGAGACAGTATGGTATTAAAAAGATAAGAGAAATAGAGAAATGTAACTGGGAATAAGGAACATGAAAGTGAAGAGGAAGAAAGTGTAAAAAATAGCAGAAGCTGTGGAGCTGGCAAGAGTCTCCACATTTGCTCAGGAGCTGATCACCAGAGGTGGGGAGGAGCATCCCGATGGGGTGGATGCGGGTCCCCACGACCAGCAGGGCAGCTCGTAGTGACCTTCTGTTGGAGGTGGTCACATTTCATCCTGAATGGTAGTAACCTCCCTACAAGGGAGCTAGACTTTCAGGGTCCCCACAGCCCTTCTGCATAGTCTGGGGGTAGAATCTAGAGTCTTCATGCAGAGCTATATCCCCAGCCTGTCTCAAAAAGACAGGGTCCCACTGTGCAGTTCAGACTGGCCTTGAGCTCACTTGTAGCCCAGGCTGATCTCAAATTTGCAATGATTCTCCAGCCTCAGCCTCTCTAGTGCTGAGATTTCAGGCATGTGCCACCATACCTGGCTGTTTCCCTAGCCTTTCTTTTCTTTTCTCTTTCTTTTTTCTTTTTGAGACAGGGTCTTGCTATGCAGTTCAGGCTGGCCTTGAGCTCGCTTTTTAGCCCAGGCTGGTCTCAAACTCACACTGACCCTCCGACCTTAGCCTCCCAAGTGCTAGGACTACAGGGGTGTGCCTCCATGCCTGGCTTTTCTTTTAAATTTTGAGACAAGCTCTCATGAAGATGCCCAGGCTGGGCTTGAACTTGTGATCCTCATGCTTCAGCCTCCCAGAGTACTGGGAGTATAGGTGTTCACCACCATCAGCAGGTCAACGAGCTGGTAAGGCATGACGGAGCCATGGGTGAGCCCAACCTCATCACTGATCAAGCCCTGCATCCTTTGTGGAGCTTGGACCAGACCTGGCTGTCAGTTAAGGTCAAGTATGCCTGCCAGCTCCAGGGTTAAATTGCATAGCCGGCCTGCCTCTTTAAGTATTTTTTTCTGTAATAGTGTGGCAGATGGTTATTGACATTCTTCCAGCACTACCCAGTGATCTATAATGCAAAGTCTTGTAGCAGAAACCAAATCAAGGAGGTCAGGATGTCCTTAGAAAGATGGCAGGATGAGCCTGCAGTCGTGTGCCCGCAGAAGGTCTGCAGTAGCCCTGCTCCTTCCCTTGGGTGTCGAGGCTGCAGCTCCCCAGAGTTGCGTCTGGCATCTCAGTGAGTCATCAGTAAACAGAAAACTGAAAACAACGGATGGACACAGAGGATGAGAGACAGGTTCTATGTTGGCGACTGACGGAAATGCAATACCTGGCTAAAGAGGCAGTGGAGCCACCAGGTTACCCTATAATTCTGGCTACTCTGGAGGCTGAGGCAGGAGGATCATACATCAGAGCTCTACTTGGCCAACTTAGTGAAAATCTGTCTTAAAGTAATGGTTTTTGCTTTGTCTTTTAGATAGGATCCTCTGATGGAGTGCAGCCTGGCCTTGAACCTGCTTAGGTAGTTCAGGCTGACCTTAAACTCAGAGCGATCTTCCAGCCTCAGTTTCCTGATTGGTGCCATGCCAGTCTTTCTGACTCTCTTAACTATTGTTTGTTTACTTGAAACTCCCAAATTTAAAGTTTTAAAAAATATATATTCTCAAGCTGGGCAAGGTGTGTGTGCTTATAATCTCATCACATGGGAAGCTAAGCAGGAAATCTGGATGTTCAAGACTGACCCGTGTTCCATTGCACGAAAAATATATTCTCAAGTATTTAAGCTTCTCAGCTGCTGGTGGTGTCAAGACTTACATCTTTTGTTTAGAGACAAAACAAATTTTGTCATTGCTTTTGTTAACTCTTTAAAATATGAGCTTGTTCTGCAATGCATGCTGGTGTTCAACAGGCTACATAAAAATAAAAGTATGCTTGCAGCAAACAGCCTGCTTTAAAATAAAGACTGGACAGCCGGGCATGGTGGCGCACACCTGTAATTCCAGCACTTGGGAGGATGAGGCAGGAGGATCGGTGTGAGTTCGAGACCAGCCTGGGCTACAAAAGTGAGCTCAAGGCCAGCCTCAACTGCATAGCGAGACCCTGTCTCAAAAAAATAAAATAAAATAAAATAAAATAAAGACTGGAGTGGCTGGGGACAGCTCAGTGGTAGAACACAAGCTGAGCATGTGCTGAAGCTTAGGGTTCCAGCTCCAGCTCACTGAGCATTAAAAGGTCAGCTAAGGATGTGAGGTTTCTCTCTGTGGCTGTCTGTGGCTTCTAAGTGCAGTTCTAGGGAAATGTTCCTGGTAGTGGGATCACTGCTGCTGTGCCAAGGATACATTCCATTAGCCCGGACGCTGGGCATCTTAGCTCTGACACAGTGAGACTCTGAGTTCACCAAGAGACTGCCCCGCTGGCAGGAGGTTGGCTGAGTGCTGTGCTTCCCAGCTAATTCATGAAGAGCTTGTGGGATGTGGGGCTCACACCTGGAATCCCAGCACTTTGGGCATTTGGGGGAGGAAAATCACAAATTCCAGCTCAGTCCGGGCAACTTACCTAACAAGATTCTCTAAAAACATGGTTATAGGTGTAGCTCAGTGTGAAGTCCTGGTTGAATCCCCAGTACCACCCTCCTACCCTGAGAGTTATTCAGTCTTGGTGAGGGGTTAGTTAGGTTTATCTGTAGCCAGCCACTGTGCCAGCGATTTGGGCTCCAGCCAATGGCAACTAAGGATCTGAACAACTGACACTGATTTCTCTTTTCTTGATAATGCATAAGATAAACTCTGTACTTTATGGCAACGAGTGGATTCTGGATTTGATTTCTACTTTGGCTATCTGATGAACATGAGGCATTTAACAAAGCACCTAAAATACCTTGGATCTAACTCATCTCTGGATAAAAACCATAATTCTACATTGAGCACTAATTTTTTTAATCAAAGTTTGCTGAAGGAATATTAAAAACTAGCTTTTGTGTAAGTAAAATATTAAGCTATCCTTACAACTAAAACAGTAGGTTAAAACATACATTGAGGACCAGCAAGATTGCTTAATGGACTAAGCACCTGCTTAGGCAAACACAGGGACTGGGGTTTGATCGCCAACATCACATACCATGCCAGACCTGCCCCGCCCCCAGGCATGCCAAGTAGGCCACTGTAACTGGGTGTGGTGGCGTCTAAACATGGTAGTGCATGCCTGTAATCCCAGCACTGGGAAAGCTGCAAACAGGTGGATCACTGTGAATCCAAACTATGTAGTGAAACCTATACATAAAAATAAATAAATAAATAAATAAATAAATAAATAAAATAAAAAATATATGAAAAAAACTGCACACCTTGAGTCCATCATTAAGCAGCTCAGGCTCTCTAGGTTTATTGCTAGATTTTTTTTTTTTTCCCTATTAGAAACATAGTTTAGTTGGCACAGTGGCTCATGCTTATAATCCCAGTCTTTGGGAGGCTGAGGCAAGAGGATCGCTATAAGTTTGAGGCCAGCTTGGGGTGTACAAGTGAGTTCAAGACCAGCCTGAACTCAACTGCATAGTGAGGTAGTACCTAAAAAAAGGGACCATGGTTCGATCCCCAGCACCATGTGCTGCACCAGCCTCACCCCCCAGGGCAGGCTGAGCTGGCCATAACATAAAGTTAAAAACAAAACAAAAGCCCTTAACCTTTAGTTTGGGTACGCTTTAAGCAACAGAAAGCTTTGCTCCAATAAACTTCCACAAGAAGGGCAGAGCACTCTCTCACACAGGGTGGCTATGACTAATCTGGGGGTTCATTTTGGTCCCAAACAAGACTTCTATACAAAATATTTCAATTTCCTATATTCTCATCAGAAAAGAAACTCTCCCATCCAGGTATGGTGGCACAAGCCCGTAATCCTAGTGCTCAGGAGGCTGGGGCAGGAGGACTACTGCAAGGCCAGCCTGGACTATATAGCCAGACCCTGTCTCAAAAAACAAAACAAAACAAAGAAGCCGGGCGTGGTGGTGCACGCCTGTAATCCCAGCACTCAGGAGGCTGAGGCAGGAGGATCAGTGCAAATTCAAGACCAGCCTGGGCTACAAAAGTGAGCTCAAGGCCAGCCTGGACTGCATAGCGAGACCCTGTCTCAAAAAGACAAAAAAAAAAAAAAAAAAAAAAAAGACAAAGAAGAAAGGTGGTGGGGATGCGGGACAGGAAACTCTTCCCCATAAAGTCCTGCACATTCCTCTGGTGGCATTGATGGGTACAAGTCACATGCACATACCCACCCCTAGATGAGGCACCAGGAGAGGACTGGAATGGCCCTGAGCAGTTAAAACGTTCAGGATTTAGTCTGGAGCAGGGCCCATGATAGTCATTCTTCCAGAGAGGAAATATGAGGGGTGTATTGGCAAGGAGAGGAGAAAGAGTGTGGTGGGCTCCGTGATCCACCTGTGTATCATGTCCTGCCCTCTCCAACATACACATCGATTTAGCAATCATTAATTTCCAGTAAGTAGACAAGATGGAGTTTGCGATGATGGAGTGGAAGTGCGGGGGCGCAGATGGCTGAACTGTCTGACACGGAGAGGAGACACAGGGAGAAGGAAGGAAGAGGGGGCTGTGGGCCAGCGACCAGTGAGCCTGGGAGCCGAAAGTCACACCCTAGCAACCACAGGCACCGTGCACTCCCTACCCGTACCTGAGAGGAGTTTGGGAGGCCTGGAACCATCTAGAAGCTCAGACGCCTCACGTGTCTCCAGGGACTTTGTAGCTGCAAGACAGAGCTATAAAAGTTGCTGCCAGCTTGGGTCACCATGACCAGGAGGCACAGTGCAGGGAGTGCAAGTAACGGCTCAGAGCACCTGCGGGAGCTGACAGAGCACGAAACTGGAATGTATGTGGCGCTTACATGAGTATTCTTACCTTATTTGAATATTCCTGTCTGTCTCATTAATAATCATAAAACACATGAATACTGATTCCTATGTACCAGCCATAGTTTTACACACTTTATATTAATTAAATTATCTGTCCAACAATCCTGGACAAGGGAAATGCTATTATTAGCACACTCACTTTTTTAGTTTTTATTTTGCCTTTGAGACAGGATCTCAGGATGACCTTCAGACTGACCTTGAACTCACTTTGTAGCCCAGGCTGGCCTCAAAACTCACAGCAGTTCCTCCTCCCTCAGCCTCTTGACTGCTGCAGTTACAGGCATGCACCACTGTGCCCCAGTTGCCCACTATAATGATGAAGAACTGAGACTTAGAGACCTAAGATAACTTGTAGAAGCTAGAAGAGATTGTAAGCAACAGAAACTGTAGACTCTTCCTTAAACACACACACACACACACACACACACACACACACACAATTAGATTTCAGCCAGGCATGATGGTATATGTCTGTAATCCTTGCATTCAGGAGGCTGAGACAAGAAGATCATGAGTTTGAGACCAGCTTGGACCCTGTTTTAAAAAAAGAAATAAATAAATGGTATAAATTACTGGCTGTGGTGATGTATGCCTGTAATCCCAGCCTCAGGAAGCTGAAACAGGACAACTGCTGGTAGTTTGAGGCTAGGCTGGGCTTCAAGGTGAGTTCAAAGCTATTCTGAACTGTCAAGTGAGATCCGGTCTCAAAAAGACTAAAAAGCATAACAAAATAAACAAAGGGTGTAAATTAAATTCAGCGAAATAAAGCCATTATGTCTGTGATTCGCTATAAACTTGACTTGTTTTCATAAGAGGAAAAGTCCTTCTGCAGCATCAGCATCCAGTTTGTCCTGAAGTGTGCAAGGCTGGATACCACGCCCCCTTTCTCTTATTGGATTGTCACCCTTCCCCAGTCCTTGCCTAGTCACTGACTCACTGACTCACTCACTCACTCACTCACTCACACCAAGTACACATCTGCATAAGTTTCCTGTGACTGGTTGCCATAAGCCTAAAGTCACCTGGCCATAGAAGCAATCTGCGGTCTCGTCCTGCTTCCCACTTCTGGCGTCACCAGCTGACCTGGGTTTTTTTTTTTTAACAGCTCCACCACCCATGATCCACTACCGCTAAAATTGAGTGGGTGGCTCTAGAGTGGGCACCGGCTGCCCTAGCTTTGTGGGGAACGGTGAGTTCAGACAGCTCATCGACAGCTCTGTGGTCCAGAAGGGGCATCCTCGCTGGGGTGCAGCCTGCTGTGCTTATAGCTAAAGAACCCAAGGGCCAGAGAGGCATGGGTGCTCCCTGCTGAGTACAGCGCCAGCAGCGAGGCCCATGCAGGAGGGCTGTAGCGTGTTCAAGACCAGTCTGGGCTACAAAGTGAGCTCAAGGTCAGCCTGAACTGCATAGTGAGATCTTATCTTTTTTTTTTAATTATGGCTAGCTCAGCCCTGGGGGCTGAGGCTGGTGCAGCATGTGGTGCCAGGGATTGAACCTCGATCCTTGCCGTTGCTTAAGCTCTTTAGACTGATGAACCATCTTGCTGGTCCAAGACCTTATCTTAAAAAGAAAAAAGAGGCCAGGCATAGTAGCACAGGCCTATAATCCCAGCACTTGGGAAGCTGAAGCAGGAGGATCAGTGTGAGTTCAAGACCAGCCTGGGCTACAAAAGTAAGTACAAGGCCAGCCTGAGTTGCATAGCAAGACCCTGTCTCAAAAAGAAAAAGAGAAAGAAAGAAAAAATAATAATAAAGTAGCAGCTTTTAAGAACAAGTATTATTTCACATTTGTACCCTGGTAGTTTCTGGGTAGAAGATAAAGAAGGCTGGGACATCCTCCTAATTGTTAAGGAACTAAGCACATTTGAAGGAAAACTTTTTTGGGGGGAGGCTTTCTTTGCTTAACTTGATATTTTGCTAAGTTCATATTTCCTTTCTCATTGGTAGGATTTGGTTAATATGAAAAATCAAATATAAAGACCAGGTGTGGTGGCACACGTCTATAATCCTAGCACTCAGGAGGCTGAGACAGGAAGATCCTTGGGAGTTCAAGATGAGCCTGGGCTGCAAAGTGAGCCTTGGAGCTGGGGAGATAGCCCCGTGGCACAAGTGCCTGCCTGGCAAGTGCAAGGTCATGAGTTCAAACCCAGGTCTTGCAAATAAATAAATAAATAAATAAATAAATAAATAAATAAATAAATAAATAAAGTGAGCCTGAACTGTAGAGTGAGCCTCTGTCTCAAAAAGATAACAAACAAACAAAAATAAATAAATCTGGAATATGATAGAATTGCCCCAACAGTCTTTCAAGTACTTCTGTAATGTTTCTAGTTGCACTTCTTTTCCTTGAATGAGTCTAAAATGTTCTTCTAAGAGCCGGTCAGCTCCTGGGGACACTGAGACTATGATTGAGACTGGGCATGGGAGCTTGTGGGGACTGAACACAGGCAGATCCTATGAGTCCAATCTATGTAGTGAGACCCTGAAGACCCTGTACTAAATACAAACAATCAAACAGGCAAACAAATAAAAGACTGAAAGCAAAATGTTCTTCTAAATACAATAAGAAATGAAACAGTCATCTCTTCTAAGTGGCTATGTGATGTGTGCCTTCATCCTGACTCCTGACTCCCCTGCAGAGTGAGTCAGTCCTCGCCCACGGGTTCCAGGCTCGGTTCTTGTGGCCCTGCTGGCTGTGGTGCTGGCCATCTGAAGAGCAAGACAACCAGACATGGTTGCCTGGGCAACAACAGCCTCATAGGATCTTAGCCACCACTGTACAAAATATGGGTTTGAAGACTCTGAATGACTAGTAATGAGGAAGTTTATTTTTTTCTATTATGATTTATTTTACTTTTTATTAGTCTATATTTGCAGTACATCATGAGTACAGTCATGGTAGGGAGTGGCTACGCATGCGCAGGTCATCTTCCCCTCTTTACTAGCCCTTCCTTCTTCCCTCCCTTCTTTCCACATCCCTAGATCCCCTTCCCATCTGCAAAGGGGCTTCTATTTCCTAGTGTTTATCTTTTATAGGTGTGGTAGTAGTTTGGAAAACAAAAATGACAGTATTAGAAATTATTTATATTCTTTCCCCTTAAGCCAACCCCAGGGTCATGGACAAGGTCCACTAATTGTGCTAGAACCTGGTCTTTTCCAGAACAGCATGAGCAGCGGTGGGGCTGAACTGTTAGGCATGAAAGGCCACAATAGTGGGCGTGGTTGAGTGGGGCTTGAGGCCCTGTCTTGGTTCTCCTCGGGAAGAGAGTGCCCATCCTTGGGACTATTGCTTACACAGGGACGTTTCTGGGTCAGCAAAAGCTGACCAAGGGGGAGACGAGATAACAATCTTAAACGACATACTTTTGCCCTTATGGAAGCTGGCCCCAGGCAGATGAGTCAGAACAGCTTTTGCTTTAATACAAGTGTTAGTTTGGGACAGACTTTGGAGGCTGGGACACAAGAAGCATTGTCCATTGGATTTTTTTCTTTTTTTAATCAATCAGACACATTGTTTGTCCCTTCGAGTTTGAGAGACATGTTGTAATAAGGTCCTGAACTGCTCGCTGCCTCTTTATGTACCTTCTGTCTCAAGGCTTGTTACCATCGTGACCTATATTCATGGGGCCAAACAGTGGGTTTAACCATTAACTTTCTCACCTCCTTCAATGAATTCTTTTATAGGATGGGAATTATGTAGGTTTCCACTGGTTGCTTAGAGGAAGCAAGGAAAGGATTCACGTTAAACTAGCTTTTTGAGGAACTGGAAGTTGATAGGGAGATGCCAGAGAACCAGCAGGTAGTATAATTTGCCTTGAGCCACTGAAGTCAGGTTACCCTGGTCGGCAGACATTCCAATGTCCCTGAAGCCTAGAGTGCTCTCTGAAGGGAGTTGGGATGAGAGTATCTTGTGCTCATTGAGTAAAATCTTCCTGTTTATCCCGATACTTAGTGTCTAGGAATGAATCATTTAATGTTAGCGTTCTATTTTTAGGACCTTTCCTAGTGGGCCTTTGGCATGTTCTAAGCAGCAAAGGGTATGTCATTTTCTCCTTGAGGTACAATGGATTGAAGAGGGTAAGCGAAATCTTGCCCACTTTGATTTGGATTAGTTGGTGAATTTTCTCTTCTATTACTATTACTATTCCCATTGATTCTGGGCATTGAACATAGGACCTGTGTGTATTAAGGGTATGCTCTACCACTAAGCTACACCACAGCCCTACTCTGATCTTTTCCTTCTTCTATTTTTAATAGAACAGCAATTGGGGAAAATGGGGACGCTCTCCAGGAAATGAACCAACCCAGGTATGTCAGGGTTCTAGTTAACTTTGGAACATGAGAAAAAACATGCCCCATGGACCAGGGAGATAACTCAGTAGAATAAGCGCCTGCCTGGCAAACACAGGGTCCTGAGTTCTATCCCTGATACCACAAAACAAAACAAAACAAAACCAAAACAGAAAAAAAGACAGAAAGAAAAAAAGAAAATATTTTATGAGAATAGAAGGGATTGTCCTGGTGAAAGTGAATTCGTCAGTCTAACCAGCTGTATTTGGACAAACCCTGGTTGGTGTCATTACATAATACAGGAGCCCATTTCAGGTCTTCATAGTTCCTATTTTGTACTTTTTCATGTGTTTTAATTTCTACAAGTTGCCTTAAATCATTTGAACTTAGACCATAGAGCAAGTTTTCCTCCTGATGCTAGAAAAGGCTTTTCTTACCCTGCAGGCAATGGAATCTGTCTATAGGCTGGAGTCACCTGCTGGCCCCGACTTTCAGTCAGATGCAGTGCTAGGTGTCTCAGGATGCTGCAGGAGCCGCAAGAGCTGCAGTCTCCTGGCTCCCTTGCTGACAGGACTCAGGCAGGGGCAGCTCCTGCCTAATCGCTTTGACTCTGCCGTCTGATTCAAAAAATATGAGATGCTTCTGATTTTAGCGAGGTAATGTGCTTCACCTAAGTTTTGAGAAATTTGTCTCTCATCTAGCAATTAATTGTTTAAAATGTGTCAGTGTGTTATATCATATTGCTATTTACTTTTATGTACTTAGAAAATTGAATTTTTTTTTTTTTTTTTTTTGTATTTTAGGGAAGAGTCTACAAGGTGTTCAGGGTCTCACTACTAGATGGGACTCAATGACCCACCTGTTCACAGCCTCCCCAAGAGCTGGGATCACAGGTGTACCAGCATGCCCAGTCTCAATGGTCAGCTTGGCACGTCCTGGGGGCTGGGCCAGAATATACAAAATTGAAATTCTTAAGAAGGACTATGCTATTTCTTTTTAAAAATGTATTGATTATTACAGGGTCTCACTATGCAGCTTGGGCTCATAGTGATTGTCCTGTTTTTCAGCCTCCCAGCACTGGGATTACAGGCTTAGGCCCCTACCTCCAGACTGGCCAGCTCAACCTGCCCTTGGGGGGAGGGCTGGAGTAGCACATGGAGCCAGGGATCAGACTGTGGTCCCTGCACTTGCCTAAGTTTTCCTAAGCAGAGGCTTTACTCCACTGAACTGTCTTGCCAGGCCTGACTATGCTATTTGTAGATCTATCTAGGAAAGGATCTCTGACCAGTAACTCCTTATACTCACTTTTTAAAATATATTTTATTTATTTATTTGGTATAGAACATCACTACAGAGCTCAGACTCACAGTGATCCTCCTGTCTCAGACTCCCCACTACTGGGATTACAGACCTGCACCACCACACCTAGACTCAGTGGCAGATCAGTGTGCCTGGGGCGGGGCCAGCATGGCATATGGTACTGGGGATTAAACCTGGATCCTTGTGCTTGCCAGGCAAGTGCTTAGACCACTGAGCTATCTCACCAGCACATTATACTCATTGTTATGCATTAAGTCCAACATACAGTTGGATGATTTGTATTAATTTATTGGTAATTTTTTTGTGTGTATGTGCTTGTTTGTCTTCCTGAGAGGGTCTTGCTATCTAGTTCAAGTTGGACTTGAGCTCATTTTGTAGCCGAGGCTGGTCTTGAACTTGAAATGATCCTCTTGCTTCAACCTCCCAAGTGTTGGTACAACAGGTGTGCACCACCATGCCTGGCTCAACATACTTGTAACTTAAAAAAATATAACATTTGAGGGTTTTGGAGTGTTTGTCTTCTAGTAATTGTGGGGGCATCACTGAAGCTAGCTTGTTAGTATAGCAGTGACCAGTGATGAATTCATAGTCAAGGGATACAGAAAAATCTGGCTATTATGAGATAGTTCCTTGCCAAGCCACTATGATTCCTATGTTTGAAGTTAATAGATAATTCCCGCTAGGACTTCTTTAAAAGTCAAGGGGTTAATACATCAACCCATTATGATGTTAGTCTACAGGAAATCCTCTGAAGACAGATTTTTTCCAAGGTACAGAGTCCACGAAGAATAGACCAAGATGAGTTTTTCCGACTTGTAAGACCAAAGTGCCTCCCACGGGTAGCTGCCTTGAAGATTCCTGTTTTTCCTACCATTTTACATTATGAGGGTTGAAAAGTCCCATGGACACTGGGCTTGCTGGTACAATCTATAATCAAAGCACTCTCGGGGCTACAGAAGGGGGACTGCAAATTCAAGCACAAACTGGAAAATTTAGTAATTGAGTCTCAAAAATTGAAAAAAAAAAAAAGATTTCTGGGCATAGCGGTGCACACTGGTAATCTCAGCACTTGGGAGACTTGAGGCAAGAGTTCGAGACCAGTTTGGGCTACATAGTGAGTTTAGGGCCAGCTTGAACTACATAGTGAGACCTGTGTTACCCATTCCCCCATAAGAAAGACAAAGAAAGACCAAGAAGTCTGTGACGAGTGCAGAATATCAAATGTACCATGTCTATTAAGATTTAGGAGCCAGTGAGATGATTCAGCAGTCTAAAGTGCCTGCTTAGGAAAGCTTAGGCAACTTTAGGACCGAGGTTCAATCCCTGGCACCACATGCTGCACCAGCCTCAGCCTCAGGACAGGCGGAGCCGGCCATAATAATAATAGTAAATAAAAAAGCTTTAGATTTAGATGGGCTTTGAGCCTGCAGTGTCGTGTGTAGACACCTGGTCTTATGCGCAACGTTTACCATCTAAGCCTGGGCACAGAGATCCGACCAAGAGTGCTCATGCTCACCAGTGGGTTCCCGTGGCCTCTGATCATTGGCCCAGGTATGGGGTGAAGGCCAAATCCGGAGACTGGGTTTTTATAGCAGTGAGCTGGGTCCCTACGGTGTCTGGCTTCACTCCAGGTAACACCTCTGCTGCTTGCCTTGTCCCCAGCTCCCACCCGCTGTCCTTCAGCCCCCAGAGCCAGCCATGCTCCTGTCAGACACCCCATCCCCACCCCCGCGTCCAGAACTGTGACCAAAATGCATGGCTTTTGCTCTGTGTTTTTTCATTTGCTTTGTTTGGGGAGATAATTTTTTTTCTTTTTTCTTTTTTTTTTTTTAAGTTTATTTGTTTATTTATTTATTTGTATGGCCAGCTCAGCCTGCCTTGGGGACAGGGCTGGCACAGCATGTGGTACCGGGGATCGACCCTCGGTCTTTGCAGCTGCCTAAGATTTCCTAAGCATACACTTTAGACCACTGAGCAATCCTGCCAGGCCTTTTTTTTTTTTTTTTGTCTTTTTGAGACAGGGTCTCACTATGAAGTTCAGGCTGACCTTGAGCTCACTTTTGTAGCCCAGGCTGGTCTCAAACTCACACCAGTTCTCCTGCCTCAGCCTCCCAAGTGGGGAGAGAGTTTTGTAGCATGGTCCAGGTGAGCCTTGAACCCGTGTTCCTTTTGCCTCAGCCTCCAAGTGTTGCTCCCCCAGCTGTGCATCTCCCAGCCTGCGTAGGTGCATTTTGTTGTTAATAACAGTGGAAAATTAACCAAGACCCATGGAAAGTGCACACTATTTTACTCTTGTTCATTTTATCCAGCCAAAGACCAAACCGGCTTGGCTTGGCACCTCCAGATAGCCGTTTTCAGCTGGGTGAGGCACCAGCTGCAAGATCAGCCCTTGGGAGGCTAAGCGGGGAGGGTTGTGAGTTCAAGGCCAGCTGGGACTACATCAGGAGGTCAACGTCGGCATGCCTGGACTTCCAAAAAATTAAAAATGAACAAATTTTAGTACTGCTTTCCGCTTCTTTCTTTTTTCTACTTTAATTTTGATGCACAAAACATCTGGATGCCAAGGTGGTGCCGGTGGGAAACTTGTCAGAGTTTGTGACTTCAGAGGTCTCAGTATTTGGCCTATAAAGCATGGCCACTTAGCGCTGCATCCTAGGGCCGGCAAGCTCCGAGTTGACCTTGTAGGTAGCTTGGCTGCAAGAGGATCACTTAGTGGGATACCTCTTTGCTGTTTAACTCTCTCTGGAAAATTCTTTCAGACACTGTCCCTGTCCTACCTTGTTTGTGCTTTTAGAGCCAGACTTTTCAAATTTAAACTGGTTTTAATGGCCTTATGTGGCCTTCACTGGGGAGACTGACCAGGGAGGGCCTCTCTTGAGAGAGGGAGGATGAAGACTTAGATAAAAGGTCTCAGTTGCCTCACAGTTCATTCGCTTATTTAACCAATATTTGTTGAGCACTTACTCTCAGTCAGAATACTAGGTTCAGGAAAGACTACAGGAGATAAGACATAAACATTGACTTTCTGGGAATTTTTCAGTTCAGGGTGAGATTTAGGCGAGCTAACAGGTGGTTAATCAGAAACAACAGGTCACTGGAAGAGGAATGCCCACGGACACAGAGGTCCCTGAGCAAGAAGAAGTGGATCCTGCCCCTCTTCCGGGTCCTGTCCCGCATCTCCCTCTGCCTGCAGAAGCTCTGAGCCTGCATATCTTTTCCTGGAGTCTGGAAATAGTTCCTGATATCCGAGTCCCTTGCTAGTACATAATAGACACTCAAAAGGTAATGAGCGTGTTAAAGTGCTCTGCCTCTTCATGTGTGCTTTATCGAGAAAATTCATAATCACAGCCTGCTCTTCTTGTCCTCAGGGTCTATATCCACTGATTCAGCAAACTTTGGATCAAAACTATCTGAAAAAGGAAGTCGTATCTATCCTAAGCATACCCAGACTGTTTTCTTCTCAGAAGGATTCCCCAGACAATTTAGTATGACAAGTGTTTAGTCAGCACTTAGAGAACTGAGTATTGGAAGTATTCTGGGGCTGAGTGAGTGTGTATGGGTTTCATGCAAATGCCAGGCGGGTATATATGAGAGACTCGAACATCTGTGGATTTGGGGATGGGGGTTGGTGCTAATTCTCCGTGGATGGGGCCAGGAAGTTAGCTCAGTGGCCTGCGTTCAATCCCTGGTATAAATAAATAAATAAATAAATAAATATCTTGATTTAATTCTTCATGGATGCAGAAGAAAAACCACTCTATGCAAATGGATCTTAACTTCCAATTTTAGTATTCTAAGGAGAAGCCACGCGCAGTGGAGCATGCCTCTAATACTAGTGCTCTAGGAGGCTGAGGCAGGAGGATCACAAGTTACGACACAGCCTAGACAACTTAACGATTCAGAGAGACTATGTTTTGAAATACAAAGTGAAAGAAGGATCAGTTTGTAGCTCCTTGTTGAAGGTCCTGAGTTGAATCCCTGATTCTCCCAATAGTGATGATAGTGATAGTGCCGTAAATGAGCAGCAGAGCATCGTTAAGACGCATGCTATAACACACGTCGTCCTACAGTCACTCTTCATTAAGGAATTGCAGCTCAGCCACACAGAAAGTACCAGGAGCTCCCGTCTTGAGCGGATGCTGGCCTAAGCCTGGGGATGCTTCCGTAAGGGCCGCCCAGGACTGTGAGACACAGAGGCCGGCGTAGCTGCAATGCGTTCTCCTCCTCGCTTTTCCCATGTGGCAGCACCAGTCTTGACCTCCCAGGGCTACTGTGCCTGAGGTCGGCAGGGAGGAAGGGGGAGGAAAGAGGAGAACAGGGGAAGGCAGGAGCGCGCTCAGTAGGGTCTGTGGGCAGCCTCCAGGGGCACACATGCCCCACAACTGGGCCAACTATCTCCCCCTCATAGGCTCTGCCACTGGGCAAAGTCCTGACGCTGCCTTCAACCGGTCAGGAGCTCCTTGGTGCAAAGTGGAAAATGGCTCAGCTCGGCTTTACAGCTCACCTCTCAGGTTTGCATTCCGCGGCTGGCCTGAGAAGCTTTAAGAAGTAAGAAGCAAGGGATGGGCTGGCGTGGGAGAGCACACTTGCACTCCTAGAGCTTGGGAGCCTGAGGCCCGAGATGCCGCGAGAGGAGTTAGAAAGTGAGATCCTGCCTCAAGAAAAGAAAAAGGAGGAAGAAGAAGTGTGGAGGGAGGAAGAGGAGGAGGAGGAGAAACAGTAGCGAGGGGTGTGTGTCTATAATCCCAGTTCTTGGGGAGCTGAGGCAGGATGATCTCAAGTTCAAGCCCAGCGTGGGCTACATAGGGAGACTCTGTCACAGAAAACGCAAACAAAAATAAATCAAAAAGTAAGAAGTGAAAGCCAGTCTTATGGCTCGGTGGACTAAAGGGCCTGCTTAGGCAGGCTCAACAGCCAGGGTTGGATTCCGGGCCTGCGGTGCCAGCCCTGCCCTCCGGGTAGCACTGAGATGGTGATTGAGACCTGGCGTGGTGGCACGAGCCTGTAATCCCAGTGCTTGGAAGGCTGAAAACAGGAGAATCACTCAATCTACATAGTGAGACCTTATAGACCCTGTACTAAATACATAAAGAAAGAAAGAAAGAAAGGAAGAACGAAAGAAAGAAAGAAAGCCAGCCAGCCAGCCTGCCTTTCAGGGCTGGAGAAATGGCTCAGTGGTCTAAAGTACCTGCTTAGGAAATCTTAGGCAACTGCACAGACTGCGGTTTGATGCCCGGCACCACATGCTGCACCAACCCCACCCCCAGAGCAGGCTGAGTGGGCCATAACATAAAAGAAGCAGCCTTTCCACTTGTACTAATGCAGCTTTTATTAATTCAGATACTTAAGACTAAAATATTAATAGAGTTGTTTCAGCTGGGTGTGGTGGCACATGCCTATAATCCCAGAACTTGGGAGGCTGAGGCAGGAGGATCGATGTGAGTTTGAGACAAGACTATAAAAGTGAGCTCAAGGCCAGCCTGAACTGCATATGGAGACCCTGCCTCAAAAAAAAAAAAAAAAAAAGTCCTTTCTGCTTTATTCTCCTCTTCTGCTCCCCTCCTCTTTCTTCTCCTCCCATCCCCCGCTTCGTTTTTCTTGTAGATGAAATCTTATTGTGTTACCCAAGCTGGTCCCAAACTCAGCCTCAGGGAATAAAATGCTCTTGCCTCGACCTCCCAATATATGAGATCATAGGCATATGTCACTGTGTAGTTTCTTCAGATGCATATAATGCAGCCCTTAGTGCTCAAGATCACTACCTGGGCTACAAAAGTGAATTCAAGGCCAACCTGAACTGCATAGCGAGACCCTGTCTCAAGAAGACAGAAGAAAATGTTTTTGTTCCAATATTTACTTAATCATTACCATCAGTTCAACAGGGGTGTGGTGGGGCACACCTATAACCCCAGCACTCGGAGGCTGAGACAGGAGTATCTCTGTGAGTTTGAGACCAGGCTGGGCTGCAAAGCGAGCTCAAGTTCAACCATAGCTGCATAGCAAGGCCCTGTTTTAACAGGCATTGTGGTGCATGCCTGTAATCCCAGCACTTGGGATCCTGAGATTGGAGGATTATTGTGAGTTTGAGACCAGCCTGGGCTGCAAAGTGAACTCAAGGCCAGCCTGAACTGCATAGTGAGAACTTGTCTCAAAAAGACAAAACCAACAGCAAAAAAATAAACAAAATCCAAAAAACCTCTTCTTTGTGAGAAAGATTGTTTATAGTAATTTGCTACATTGAGTATCTATAGTAAACATCCTTATGAATCATCTTTTTAAAAGAATCTTTTGAGTTACCTTTTTTTTTTTTGTCTTTTTGAGACAGAGTTTTGCTATACAGTTCAGGCTGGCCTTGAGCTCACTCTTGTAGGACAGGCTGGTCTTGAACTCGCACCAATCCTCCTGCCTCAGCCTTCCAATTGCTGGGATTCTAAGTGTGTATCAACATACCCAGCTTTGAGTTATCTTCTTAGGACATTTCTCAGTGGCTTTCTTCCTCTCAGAAATAAAATACTGACAGTTTCAGTTCACAGTCAGCAAGCTCCAGGGGACCACCCACTCAGGAACCCCCTCCTATTCCTCTCTTGGGCAGGAGCTTTCTTTCCCCTAATAAATCTATTTGGCTCATAACCTCTGTTTGTTCCTAAAATTCATTCTTTGGTTTTAGAGAACATGAAGTCATTTAAGGTACTTTTCAGGCTAAGAGATAATTTTTCC
Source organism: Myocastor coypus (assembly GCA_004027025.1). Taxonomy (NCBI): domain Eukaryota; kingdom Metazoa; phylum Chordata; class Mammalia; order Rodentia; family Myocastoridae; genus Myocastor; species Myocastor coypus. The sequence goes on along the minus strand of PVJA010014823.1, from coordinate 17,009 downwards.
CCTATATTATTTGGAGGTTTCCTGTATTATTATTATTATTATTATTATTATTATTATTATTATTATTGTCTTTTTGAGACGGTCTCACTATGCAGTTGAGGCTGGCCTTGAGCTCACTTTTGTATCCCAAGCTGGTCTCGAACTCGCACCAATCCTCCTGCCTCAGCCTCCTGAGTGCTGGGCTTACAGGCATGAGCTACCACGCCCGGCCTTCCTGTATTATTTTGGAGGTCATCCAAAATGAGTTTTTTTTTTTTTTTTTTTTTTTCCCAGTATCAATTGGAGGTTCCACCAAGATCACTGGACAGAGATTTTTAAAGTGATTCTATATTCAAGATAAAAATGCCTGGTGTCAAAAATGCCAGCTGTCTATTGAGGGCCTTTAGGTAGAACCTCTGGAGAGTTTCTCTGACTGCTGGTTCACAACTATGACACCTTTCAGCCTGAAGAAGTCAGAGCCGTCATCACCCATGGTTCCCTCACTGCAATTTGGGTTACTTCTTCAAAGGGGGGAAGCTTGTAGGTAGTTGAATTATATGGAAATATTATAGGCAGTTAGATAGGGCCAGGCCCTCAAGGACAACATGGAAGACAAGGTGACTTCACAACTATAAATAGACACTCCTTGACATGGGCCAGATCTCAAGACAAGTGTAAACAAATACAGCTACATATTTCCCTAGGGATGGGCATCAGGGATTGATATTCTAAGTAGGTATCAATCACTTTGAAAGAGCCCAGTTGAGTCACCAACCCAACCCCCAACAGGAAGAGACTGGATCAATTTTACATGACTAAGGGTGCTTATAATCTCAATGGCTGACCATAGTTTTGTCCCACCTCAGGCCCACCTAAGCACGTTCCCATGTCTTCTCCACAACCTTAGATCCACCTCATCGAATGGTATTCCTCTATAAAAGTTCCTGGATTTGGGCATGGTGGCACATACCTGTAATACCAGCACTTGGGAGGCTAAGGCAGGAGGATCAGTGTGAGTTCAAGAACAGCCTGGGCTACAAAAATGAGTTCAAGGCGAGCCTCAACTGCATAGCAAGACCCTGTCTCAAAAAGACAAATAAAAAAAGGCCCTGGAAGAGACAGCTTCCTTGGGCCCACCTGCCTGGGACATCCTTCCTGTTCCTTTCTCAGGCAGGAGCTTTCTTTCCCCTAATAAATCTATTCTGCTCATAACTTCGGTTTGTTCCTAAAATTCATCCTTTGGTTTTAGAGAATATGAACTCATCCCAGGTACTTTTCAGGTTGGGAGATCATTTTTCTCCTATATCATTTGGAGGTTTCCTGTATCATTTTTGAGGTCATCCACCAGGGATTAGTTTTTTTCTCCTTGTATCAATATTTGCTTATAGAACAAGCTTAAATGCATCAGTTCATAAAAAAAAAAAAAGCAGGGTAGAGGTACCCGGTGGAGGGGAAGGGGCTCACATTGACTGGAAGCAGTGTGAGGGGAGCAACAGCTGGGGTGAGGTGCACACTTCTGGGCTAGCCCTCATGAGGATAGGGAGGGCCCTGTGACCTAATCACCTGTCAGAGGCCCCACTTGTGATCACATGAAGTTTTTTTGCTATAAGTTATAGTAGGATGAATGTCTTTTTTTAAAAAAAAAAATTATTTATTTATTTTTATTATGGCAAGCTGGAGCTGGCACAGCATGTGGTGCTGGGGATCGAACCACGGTCCCTGATGCTGCCTAAGCTTTCCTAAGCAGGCACTTTAGACTACTGAGCCATTCTGCTGGCCCATGAATGCCGTTAAAATGAAATAATTAGTAAAAATGGCATGAGCAGCATCAAGATGGAATACATGTTGCCATTTTTTTCAAGAGTTACCAAGCAGGTGAGATGGCTCAGTGGTCTAAAGCACCTGCCTAGGCAAGCTTAGGCAACCTCAGGGACCGAGGTTCGATCCCTGGCACCACATGCTGTGCCAGCCCCATACACAGGGCAGGCTGAGTTGGCCATAATATTAAAAAAAAAAAAAAAAAGCAAGAGTTATATTTATGAGGTCCAGTTTCAAATTAAAAAATAAACAGGGCCAGCCTGCTTAGACAAGCTTAAGCACCAGTAGGGACCGAGGTTCCTTCTCTGCACCACATTCTGTGGCAGCCCCACCCCTAGGGCAGGCTCAACCAGCCATAAATAAGTGAAGTTTTCCAAAAATAAGTAAGTGAGCCGGGCATAGTGGCGCGTGCCTATAACCCCAGCACTTGGGAGGCTAAAGCAGGAGGATTGGTGCAAGTTTGAGACCAGCCTGGCTGGGTTACAAAAGTGAGCTCAAGGTCAACCTAAACCGCACAGTGAGACCCTATCTCAAAAACAAAACAAAACAAAAAAAAAGTAAGTGAACAAGGGTTGGGGATATATCTTAGCACAAAGCCCTGTGTTCAGTCTCTCGTACTACAAAACAAGCAAGTAAACTAGTCTATGTATTTGTCCTGAGTCATCAACATCCACACAGATGAACCAGGCCTGGTAACTGGTAACGCTAGCAATCTGGGAGGCAGGGGCAGGAGAGCTGTAAGCTTGAGCTGAGCCTAGAGAATTGAGTAAGACTCTGCCTTGAAAAGAGAGAAGGAAAGAGGTGAGGCATCTTAGATACTTTTTATTCACTGCTGAGACAAATACCTGACACCCAAAATGAAAGAAGGAAAGGTTTATTAGCTCACAGTTATTGAAGGTTTCAGTCCATATTCGGCTGGCCCATGGCTAAGTGGAACAGGGCAGAGAACATCCAGTTCATGGTGGTGGAACAGCAACAGTCGTGACAGACGCAACCAACCAAACAGGGCAGCAAGAGAGCAACAGCATAAGTCTCTCTATCTCTCTCAATATTACATTCAAGCTCTCTGCCTCAGCCTATCCACCTTAGGCCAGACCCATAATCCCAGAAGGACTCAGACCCCTAATCCCATCAGTACTAAAACACATAATCCCAGTGGATCATGAGTCAAGTCTCAAACTCTAGAAGTCCCCAACTCATGATTGCATGAGGCTTTGGGGGTACACTAGACAGAAACCACAACAGGAGGGAATGGGAGGGGAAGAATGGGGAAGGGAGGGTAGGAGAGAAAAGGTGAAGGGAGGGTGCAGGAGGTAAAGAGAGGAGAGGAGAGGAGAGAGGAAGGGAGGGGAGGAGAGAGGAAAAAAGGGCTGAGAATGTGGCTCAGCACTCCTAAAGTTCAGTCTCCACTACTGGGGTGAGAAAGGCCATGTAAATTGACCAGCTGTATTCCTACGGCCCATGTCACAGATAGTATGGTCACTGCATGAATCCGAATTCTGCTATCCTGCTGGGTATCATAGCAATGTCTGCAATCCCAGCTCTGGGGAGGCCTAGGCAGGAAGTTTGAGGCCAGCCTGTACTACATAGTAAGTTCAAGGCCAGACTGAGCTATGTAGTGAGACCTGTCTCAACAATAACGACACAACATATTCCTGTGACCTGGGGTAAGTCACTATTGTAGTCAGGCCTTGGGAGGTAAACAATTCAATATAGGAGACATAATTTTTTTTTTTTTTTTTTTTTTTTTTTTTGTCTTTTTGAGACAGGGTCTCACTATGCAGTTCAGGCTGGCCTTGAGCTCACTTTTGTAACCCAGGCTGGTCTTGAACTTGCACCAATCCTCCTGCCTCAGCCTCCCAAGTGCTGGGATTACAGGCGTGCGCCACCACGCCTGGCATTAGGACACATAATTTCTAGAATTATTTTATGGTCGTCTGTAGGGATCCGTTGATCTTACTGTGAATGGTTCAACCCTGGGGCAACACGGCAATAGGAATAAGAAAGATAGACAAGACAAAAAGTTGGGCTAGGTGGTCGCCAGTCTGCCTGATGGGCAAGACTAACTCAAACACACACAGAAACGATCCTTTTTATTGTTTTAATTTTTTTTCTTTGTTTCAGAACTTTTGTTTGTTTATTTACTTATTTTTATGGCTGGCTCAGCCTGCCCTGAGGGCAGGGCTGGTGCAGCATGTGGTGCCAGGAATCGAACCGCAGTCCCTGCAGCTGCTTGCAGGTGCTTTAGACCACTGAGCCATCCTGCCGGGCCCCAAATCATCTTTTTAAATTTAATTTAATTTTTTAAATTTTTTGTTTCAGAACGATCCTTCGTTTATACTTCTACCAAGTTTGCATCTAATGACACAAGGCTACCCAGCAACCAATAACTGGCTTGAACTTGGCAGGATGTTTTTCTCAACAGAATGTTTTTCTCAGCACTGGGGTAGCTTTCTGCCCCAGGCAGGGAAGCCCAGTCCCACCTACCACACTTGATCAAATTTCCTGGCTTCCTGATGGCTCCCAACATATCCCCCTTTTTATTATTGTTTTGTCAAAGAAGGATGTTTCATTGCAGTTGGATAGCTGTATTTGCGAAAGTCTTTAAAGGACCTTTTTATATTTGATGTCAATCCAATGACTGTAGGTACCTGAATTTAATGTCACCAACCCTATATAGTCCAATAGTCCACAATAGTAGTGTGTTTTTAACATAGCTGATAATTGTCAGTTGTAGTTCACTTGAGCCTTTTATAGCTTAGCGTATCAGTATGATATTACTTTTATGCCTCATGTATACTTTTCTGCTGGATGGTTAATACCAAGTTAAAGCAAGACCTACATAAATACAAATATAATTTTTGTTATCTGACAAGGTCAGCCCAATCTCAGGATTTATCTTGCAGCCATGTATAGCACCTTGTAGCTCTGGATGAGTCATGGCCGTTGCTTGACCAACTTGCTCTCTCTGAGAGCCTGAGAGATTATTGCTCTCTGGTGTCTCTCCTCAGGCACACTATACGTTTGTCGATCACTTTCTTCTGTGGCTCCAGGATCTCCTTACCACAGCAGAGGTTATCTTCTGTCCTGAGTCTTTACTGACCTTGAGGGGCTAGGGACAAAATATTGGCTATCCTTTTTAGCCCATCTATCTCTCCAATTTCTAGTCTGCAAACCTTAGTTGTTAAACATCCAGAAGAAAAGCTTAATGATATTACTTTGTAACAGAGGCAGTAACAACATCGTAGGCCATAGGCTACCATACTCATGACCCCCCTACATAGCACCACGCACACAGGACTGTAGTTGGTGATACGCGTCAACCTCTGTGGCTGGATGAGGCAAACAGATCTGCAGGCGGCTGGGGAATCCCAGCTGAGTTTGCCAAAGACCAGAGCATAGAAGCCTCCTGAAGCCTCCTGAAGCCCAGTGTGTGCCCCTAGCCCTGGCAGTGCTGTGCTGCTTGGAATCAATGACTCCCAATTTAAAAGAATGTTTTCTTTTGTCCGTTAACTGAGCAAAGCTAGAGGGCTTAAGCTCTACCTGCTTTACATTTACTCTACCCACCTTGTCCCGTATGGGACTTTTTAAAACAGTTCTCCACACTAAATCCTTTATAGTAGTCTTTGAAAACAGCACAAATACAAAACCCAAAAAAACCAAACATTTTAATATATATCTATATACACCTATCTATATCTATGGGACTGTTTGTCCCATTGTTAATGTCATCGAATCTGTTACACTTTTTAAAATCTTTCTTCTCTCTTTGTGCTTTGTTATCTCTCTGGCCCTAGTGAGCCCCTTTTGGCTTTTGTGAGTCCCTCTTGGCCCTAATGAGCCCATCTTGGCCCTAGCGAGCCCCTTTCCCAAGTTTTACGCCTAGTAGCTAGCACCAATGCACACCAGTATGTACACTACTGCTGGCTCTAACCACTCCACTTCCCCCCTTGTGCCCACTTTTTAGAAGTGGTTTCTTCACCCACGCTTACCTCATACTGGGGTCCCTGTTTGGGCACCAAATGTAGGGATCCATAAATATAGAGATCCACTGATCTTACTGTGAATGGTTCAACCCCGGGGCGACATGGCAGTGGGAATAACAAAGATAGATAAGACAAAAAGTTGGGCTGGGCGTGGTGGCCCATGCCTGTAATCCCCGCAGTTGGGAAGCTGAGGCAGGAGGATCAGTATGAGTTCGAGACCAGCCTGGGCTACAAAAGTGAGCTCAAGGTCAGTCTCAACTGCATAGTGAGACCCTGTCTCAAAAAGACAAAAAAAAAAAAAAAAAAAGTTGAGCTAGGTGGTCACCAGTCTGCCTGATAGGCAAGACTAACTCAAACACACACAGAAGTGATCCTTTATTTATACTTCTACAAAGTTTGCATCTAATGACACAAGGCTACCAAGCAAACAACAACTGGCCTGAACCAGACAGGATGTTTTTCTCAACAGGATGTTTTTCTCAAGCACTGGGGTAGCTTTCTGCCCCCAAGCAGGGAAGCCCAGTCCCACCTACACACACTTGATCAAATTTCCTGGCTTCCTGTGGCTCCCAACAGTAGTCACTCTAAGAATCAAGTACAAGAGTCCACAAAATCTGCTCACATACCCTTTAGGTCCAAAAACACCAGCTAAGGGTCTGGATCTCACAGCAATGTCCTGCGTGAGTCCAGCTGAAGACCTGGAGCCCTAGACTGTGCCCCCAAAAGTTCAGCTGGAGGCCTAGAGCCCACAACAATGCCTTACACGGCCTGTTTCATTGGTCTGTACTGGAAAGGCCCGAAGGCCATTTGGTATAAGCTAGAAAGTCAGTGCCAGTGGGATGAAAGATCTGTGCCAGCAGGCAGTGCCAGGAAGTGGTGCTCCAAGGGTGGACCAGAGCTCCCCTGAGAAGGGCTACTGCCATCCTCAGTGACAACGAACTCCAGAGTGCCTTCTGTGATGAAAACAGCCGAGTTCATATCAGGAAAGCCAGCATGACAAGCTTCTCCAGGAGAACCAAAAGACCGCTTTCTTCCTCTCCAGGTCTGCTGTCTGTGCTTCTGGCAACTGCCCCCAAGTGGGCCTTCCACACCCAGTGCCATGCTGGTTCAGTTCAGCTGGGTGTCACAAGCAGAGCACCAATTGGCAATCCACCACAGCTCCTAACATCTCTAAATCGTAGTTTCCCTATATGTAAAATAAGAATGAAAATACATATATTCTGGGATTTATTCTGAGCATTAACATGTATGGACAGGGTGTGGGGCAAAATAATCTCAACACTTGGGAGACTGAGGCAAGGAGACTTCCTATGAGTTCAAAACCAACATGGACTACCTAATAAGGCTCTGTCTCTAAAAAGTTAAACAAAGTTACACCATAACCCTAAACAAAGATAACACCTATAAAGTGTTTAGTACAGCCGGGCGTGGTGGCGCACGCCTGTAATCCCAGCACTCGGGAGGCTGAGGCAGGAGGATCGATGCAAGTTCGAGACCAGCCTGGGCTACAAAAGTGAGCTCAAGGCCAGCCTGAACTGCATAACGAGACCCTGTCTCCAAAAGACAAAAAAAAAAAAAAAAAAATAAAAAATAAAAAAAAAAATAAAGTGTTTAGTACAGTGTCTAATACCTTCTTGGTTACTTTTTCTTGTTACTGAGACAAAACACCTGACATCCAAAATTAAAGAAAGAGAGGTTTCTTTTGCTCATAGCTTGGGGAGCTTTCAGTCTGTTATGGTTTATGTCTAGTTGTCCCCCCCAAAGCCTCATGGGGTGGGGACTTCTAGAGTTTGAGACTTGACTCATGATCCCTAGAATTATATGTTTTAGTACTGATGGGATTATGGGTCTGAGTCCTTCTGGGATTATGGGTGTAGCCTAAGGTAGATAGGCTGAGGTGGAGAGCTTGAATGTAACATAGAGAGAGACAGACTCACGCTGTTGCTCTGCTACCCTGGTTGGTTGGTTGCCTCTGTCGCGATTGTTGCTGTTCCGCCACCATGAACTGGATGCTCTCTGCTCTGTTCCACTCAGCTTTGGGCCAGCTGAATATGGACTGAAACCTCCACAAACTGTGAGCTAAATAAACCTTTCCTTACTTCATTTTGACTGTTGGGTATTTGTCCCAACAATGAGTAAAAAGTGCCTAAGACAGTCCATTCTTGGCTGACTCTGAGGCAGGGTGGACAAGGCAGAGGGCAGCAGCTCAGGATAGTGGAAAACAGCAAGAGCAATGAGAGCAAATAGGGGGAGCGGCAGTGCGCAAGCCTGCTTTCCCTCCCCGATGCAGGTGACCTCCCCCTCAGGGTGGGTGTAGCACTCACCATAAGCCCAGCAGTGGACCATGAATCAGTCCAAAACGGTGGGAGCCTGCCCGTGGCTGCATGAGGCTTTGGGGGGTCCTCTAGATGCCGACTATGACACACGCCTAAGTGTTAACTGTCATTGCTGTTATCGGGATTTATTCTTACTCTAAACTACTAAGAGAGCCCTGTGTGGTAGTGCACCCCTGTAATCCCAGCACTCGGGAGGCTGAGGCAGGAGGATCAGTGCGAGTTCGAGACCAGCCTGGACTACAAAAGTGAGCTCAAGGCCAGCCTGAACTGCATAGTGAGACCCTGTCTCAAAAAACAAAACAAAAAAAACAAAAAACAAAAAAAAACTACTAAGAGGCTGAATAGTTTTCTTTTTCTTTCTTTCTCTCTCTTTCTTTCTTTCTGTTTTTTTTTTTTAATGTAGGACTGGGGAACAAACTCAGTACCTTTGCCAGGGAAGCACTTAAAACACTGAGTGATCTCCCAAGCCTTGACGCTGAATAGTTTTCATGTGATGTGTTATAATTTGTGTTTTTCCTTTTTTTTTTTTTTTTTTTTTTTTTTTTTTTTTTTTTTTTTTTTTTTTTTTTTTTTTTTTTTTTTTTTTTTTTTTTTTTTTGTGGTGTGGTGGTGGTGGGGACGGGGATTCAACTCAGGCCCTTGTACTTGCCAGGCAAGCGCTTATTCTCCTTTGTGTTTTTGTTTGTGAAGTTTTTTGTTGTTGTTTGGTTGGTTGGTTGTTTTTTGTTTTTGTTTTTGTTTTCTTGCAGGGGAACAGGGAATAAAGCCAGAGCTTCCCGCAAACTGGGCCAGTGCTCTAACACAGCAACATCTTCAGCATTTACTCTATTCATGTGTGTGTGTGCATGTGTGCTTGTGTGCACACGTGCGCATGTGCAAATGCCAGGAATTGAGCCCAAGCACCTTTGCACTGAGCTATCTCTCAGATCTTTATTTTATTTATTTGGTACTGGGGATTGAACTCAGGACCTCTTGCATTCCAAGGCAAGTGCTTAAGCTACAGAGTTATGTCCCTAGCCCTCTCACAGATAAGGTTTTTTTTTTTTTTTTTCTGAGACAGGGTCTTGCTAAGTCTCTAATTGTCCAGGCTAAGCTCCAATGAGTCATCCTCCTGCCTCTGTCCCCCAGAGTGTCAGGATTACAAGCATGAGCCCCTGTGTATAGCTTTGTTATTCCTAATTCTTTTCTTTTTTGAAACAGGGTCTCCCTATGCAGTTCAGGCTGGCCTTGAGCTCACTTTTGTAGCCCAGGCTGGTCTCGAACTCGCACCAATCCTCCTGCCTCAGCCTCCCAAGTGCTGGGATTATAGGTGTGTGCCACCATGCCCGGCTTCCTAATTCTTAAAATGAGATAGTGACATCATTCTTGGCACTACTACTGACTTCTTTCTTTCTTTTCTTTTTTAAAATCTTTTATTTATTTGTTTGGTACAGGGTCTGACTATGCAGCTCAGACTTGTAGTGATAGTCCTGTCTCAGCCTCTTTGGTGCTGGGATTACAAGTGTGCACCACCACGTCCAGTATCAGTGGCCAGCACAGCATGCTCTGACATGGAATGCAGTTGCCTTGGGGACCAAACCCAGGTCCTTGTGCTTGTCAGGCAGATGCTTAGACCACCAAGCTATCTCCGCAGCCCAAGTTATCTTTTCTCTTATACTTTCTTCTCCAGCACCAAATCTGATGAACTTGTGATCCTTTTCTCAAAAATGTGTTTGTTTTTCTGCTAATTTGTAAGAATTTCAAAACTAACCAATTGTGATTCCACTTTGGTCTTCAATTTGGGGCACTCAAGGTGAGTCATACCATCTGTCGCTGCTCTGACTCCTATCTCCTGGCAGCAATTGTCGGGTAGCCCCAGTACTGTTGAAAACCCAGTGTCTCTTTCCCATTGGTCCCCAGTGACTTCTTTCCATGGATCTTGCAGTGGTCCCAGCCAGTTCTGGCTCAGGGTCTGGCCACTTCTCTGGGGCGTGCAGGGCTTGTCGCCATCTGGGACACTTCAACCCTTACAAGGCAGGTTGACCACCATGGTCAGTGTTGCAGGGTAATTGTGGGCATCGCACAAGAGTCTAGTCTTATTTTGAAACTATAAAGCTTATCTGAGTAAGTAAAATAAAGCTGGCTAATGATCACCAACCATATATATTTATTTTCTTTCAAGGGATGAGCCTGAAATAGAAGAGAGTTTCTCACTAAAACACGAAAGCACTAAAGGAGCCCTTGAGGAGAAAACAGCTTTCTGCCCCCTCAGTATTGACGTGCAAATGCACCATTCTCACTCAGCCGTGAGTTTGGGTCACAGTCATATCCACACAAACAGAGCTTTGTAAGAAATTGTGCCAAAATTACATTTACTTGTATCAAAACATGTGTTTTCTTTTCCACAAAAAGAAAACAAATCAGGAACTGGCTTTCATTAAAGGATGAAAGGGAAATATCTTGGTTACTTTTTCTCTTGTTGCTGGGACAAAATACCTGACAGCCAAAATTAAGGAAGCAAAGGTTCGTTTTGCACACAGTTAGTGGAGGTTTCAGTCCATGCTCAGCTGGCTCCAAGGCAGGGTGGCACGTGGCAGAGGGCAGCCATTCATGATGGCACAAAACAGCAAAGCAGCAAGAGCCAAAAGGGAGGGAGCAGCAGCAACAGCAGGCAGCTTGAAGCCTCTCTTCCTTCCTTATATTGCACTCAGGCTATCAGTCCCAGGCTGGATTTAGCACTCAGATCCATAATCCCAGCATTGGACCATGAATTAATTGCAAACTCTAGAAGCTTCCCCAGTGACGTCATGAGGCTTTCAGGAGACAGCTAGACACAATTCATAACAGGGAGTATGGTTTCATTGGAAACTATTTAGCTGGTTTTATTCTGATTACTTACTTTTGAAACAGGGCTCATCCTTTGTAGTTCAGGATTGGCTTGAGTACACTATGAAGCTCCAGCTGGCCTCAGCCTTGTGTGGCTCCTCCTGCCTCAGCCTCAGTGCTAGGATTACAAGTGTATACCAGCACACCAATTATCTAACCATTCCACGCAGTCCCAAAAATCTGTCCATGCAGCATGTGAGCCAGTGCAGTGTGACATTTGGGCAAGGCTGGCTTGGTTGGCTGTAGGTTAACTGTCTAGTGAAGGCCAACTGGATTGATGTACAGGGTCGAGCTTAACAAGCTTTGAGCTTTGCCTGCAACTAAATGTGAGTCAGCCTCAGAGGACTGACATATTCTGGGTCACTGTACACACTTTACTAAAATACATTAAAAAATACAAACTGAATAAGTAAAACTCTAGGACTTGACAAGGAACAAAGAGGGTTTTAGGGTAGTTGCTACCGTGTTTGCTATCCAGCTCTTGGGTGTATTAGCAGCTGTGTGGGGTAGCACACTGTCAGATCCAGAATGCCACTCTTCAAGAGGCCCAGGCAGGAGGTCATTGAGTTTAAGGGGAGCCTGGGCCACTTCAGGGGTCTGTCTCCAAACTAAAACAGCTTGAGGTGCAGCTCATAGTGGACATTTATGTGCTACACGCGAGGCTCTCTGTTCCATCCCCAGTACTGGGGGAAAATGAAAGTAAAACTTTCTGAGAAATTTAACAAAATGAATTCAAGTAGAATTCATTTTTAATCCTCGGCCTACCACACCAGCCCTGTCCCCTGGGGCATGCTGAGGGCTTGGGGGAGCCCAACTGTAATCCTAGTACTTGGGAGACTGAAAACAGGAGAATCACTGGGAGTCTGACCTGTATAGGGAGACTCTGTAGACCCTGTAGTAAAACACATAAAAGGTCCAGCCAAATAGCCCAGTGGACTAGAGCACCTGCAAGCAGGCACAGGGGCCAGTTCCATCCACAGGCCTGCTGTGCCGGCCCCGCCCCTGGGATGCGCTGATAGGGCAATTGAGAGTGGGCGTGGTGGTGCACCTGTAATCTCAGCTCTTGGGAGGCTGTAAACAGGCGGATCACTATGAGTCCCTTCTATTAGCGAGACCCTGAACACTCAGTAGACCATTCCCTAAAATATAAATAAATAAAATACTAATAAATGAATAAATAAATATAAAAATAAAAATACATAAAAATTAATTTTTTTACATTTGTGGTTTCCTTTATGTTTTCTACCTGTCTACCTTTTGTACTTATATTTCTCCCTTATAATCCAATGTCAAAACATTTTTTAATAATGTAGAAAAGTAGAAAGCCTTCTAAAATTATTAAAATTTTTTTTAATTGGGCTGGCGAGATAGCTCAGCTGTTTAAAGCGCCTGCTTAGGGCCAGCGAGATGGTTCAGTGGTCTCAAGTTTAGGCAACTGCAGGGACCACAGTTCGATTCCCAGCACCACATGCTACTTCAGCCCCACCCCCAGGGCAGGCTGAGCTGGCCATAGGTAAATAAATAAGTAAATAAATAAACATTAGAAATAAAACAAAACAAAAAAACCAAAACAAAACAAAAAATAAAGCACCTGCTTAGGCAACTGCAGGGACCACATGCTTCTCTAGCCCCATCCCTAGGGCAGGCTGAGCTGGCCGTAACATACATACATAAATAAATAAATAAATAAATAAAGTTAAAAATTTATAAGTACTTCCACCACTCAGGCTGAGACAGAAGGGTTGTGTGTTTGAGCCTAGCCTAGGCAATTTCTCTACTTAATGAGACACTGCCTAAGAATTTTAAGAAATTATAAAAAGACTAGAGAGCCAGGCATGGTGGTGTAGGTCTGTAATCCCAGCATTTGGGAGATTGAGGCAAGAGGATCAGTGTGAGTTCGAGACCAGCCTGGGCTACAAAAGAGCGCTCAAGGCCAGCCTGAACTGCATAGCGAGATGCTGTCTCAGAAAGATCAGAAGAAGAAGGAGAAGGAAAAGGAGAAGAAGAAGAGGAAGAGGAGGAGGAGGAAGAGGAAGAAGAAGAAGAAGAAGAAGAAGAAGAAGAAGAAGAAGAAGAAGAAGAAGAAGAGAGAAAAGAAAATATCTACGTATACCTTTGTGTAATTCTTTTTTTTTTTTTTTTTTCAGGACCAGGGTTCAAACTCATGGCCTTGTACTTGCCAGGCAGGCACTTGTGCCACGGAGCTATTTCCCCAGCCCCTGTATAATTCTTAATAGTCTCATTAATTTCAAATGCTCTCATTTTGGTTTTTGATTTTTTTTTAAACTTTATTTATGTATGTCATGGCCGGCTCAGCTGCCCTGGGGGTGGGGCTGGCACAGCATGTGGTGCTGGGGATGAACCGCAGTCCCTGTGGCTGACTAAGTAGGCGCATCAGATCCCTGAGCTATCTCGTGGGCCCCTCACTATATAGATTGAACTGGTAGTGTGATCCTCCTGTTTTCAGCCTCCCAAGTGGTGGGATTACAGGTGTGCGCCACCACACCCAGTCTCAATTGCTGTCCCAGCATGCCCCATGGCCAGGCTCAGCATGACACCCTGGGGATGAACCTGGCTAGGGTGCTCTGCTTAAGCAGGTGCTTTAGTCTGCTGAGCTATCTGGGCAGCCCAATTTTTTGTTTTGCTGTGTTGTGTGGTGTTTTCTTTAGTCCTTTGTCTTTTTGTTTTTGGAGATCGCCTCTTGCTTTGTAGCCCAAGCTGGCCTCAAACCTCAGCCTCCTGCGCTGGGATTATGTGTGCTAGCCCAAATGCTCTAGTTGTTGAGAAAGGAAAGAAAGCTATTGCCCACTTGCAGTGGTGTTGAAAAAGAAAAACATTCAAGTGTACAAGTTATTTAGGGGAGGGGATTGAGTACCTCTCAGTACCAGAACAGAGTCCAAGAATGCTGGGGCTGTGACCGAGTCCGGCAGCATTGGTGGACGAAAGGCCTGGAAGAGGAGGGAAGAGCACCTGAGTGGGCTGTGGCTGTGCCCAGGCCCACCTGAGCCTCAGCTGCTCCGGACTCTCCCAGGTTGACACAAGCACGCCCACAGTGGCTTGCATTGGGGGCAGAGAGCCGCTGAGAGATGCCTGCCAGTGTGTGAGAAGCTGGGTAGCAAGAGGCAGAGGCGTGCATCCAAGGGCCGAAGGGGCCCAGCCAGCGTGGAGGCTGGTAACACCGGCACGCGCTTGAGAGGCTGAGGCAGGATGTCCACGCATGTGCCTTTGAAGCCAGCTTGGCTGCCTGGTGAGCTTAAGGAAGCCTTAATTGTACAGCAAAACTCCTATCTCAAAAATCACCCCCCACTGAAAAGAACTGAAGTAACTTGAAAGATTAATTTTCTCTTGACACAGTAGACATTTTGTGTCTAAATTCCCTGGGTAATTGCCGCCATGCTTGCTTTTGACTTGCAATGAGAGGATGTCTACTGCAAGGAATTCACTGAAACGATCTTCAGGCTTCAGCTACTGTGAGCCACCTCCCGGGGAACTGAGGTTCTAGATTCCTTTGATGTCTTCTCCCCCACATTGGGGACTGAGCCCAGGGCTTTTGCCCCCAGCTACTTCCTCAGTTGTTTATTTTTTACTTTATCTTTTTAAGACAAGTATGGTGGCAATTACCCAGGGAATTCAGATACAAATTATCCACTTTTATTACATAGCACCAGGGTATCACCAGGCTGTCCCCGAACTCATAGACTGTCAGAGTCCCTTCCTGGTTCTCGTCTCGGCCTAAGTCTAAATTTATAATCCTACAACCATGTTATTGGAATTCTACAAAGCTAAGTCCAATCTACCACTCCCAGCACAACCCACAGCGACAACAAAGACATTAAAAGATATACATATATATATATATATATATATATAGTTATTGGGGAGCCAAGGGGTCCTAAGTCCAGCCATGAAGATGGCTTTCCAGAACCAAGAGAGCGACCCAAGGTTGCACTCAGGTTTTATTCATTGGAGCAGGGGGAGTGGCTTGTGGAAGGGAATTGTGGAAAGAAGGTGAACACTGTGAGCTGGGCTAAGAAGCCTGCATTCACCTCCAACATATTCAGAGATACCCAAAGGAAGTAATTTGCATGATGCTTTTGAGATAGTATCTAATATTTTGGGGGTCTAGTGCTTCAGCTCTGATGTATAGTCTTTCTTTCTTTTTTTTTTTTTTTTTTAAGATTTTTAAATTTATTTCTCTTCAACATCATTGATTTGTTTGTGTTATCGCTGGCTCGGCCTGCCCTGGGTTGGGGGTGCCCAGCATGTGGTGCCTGGAATTGAAGAGCGGTCGCAGCGCTGGCCTTAAGTTTCCTCCGCAGGCGCTTTAGACCACTGAGCCATCTCTCTGGACCCTGATGTGTAATCTTTCAAACCCCAGGAAGTCACAGCCTCTATCTCAAAGCTCGATCTCAGCTGACACCGTGGAGCATTGGCTCTTCGTCCTGTTGTCAGGGAAACACGCGGTGCCATCTTCAAAAATTACCACCAGCACCTCGGCTAGACCAATATACACTAGTTAAAGCCAATTGATAGGCTAATGAGAAGTCCTAGCCAGCTCTGTACATTTCAATATGAGGAAATAGGGTCAGCCTCAGTCAAAATGGAGACAGTTGCTTTTCTTTCAAGGAGAGCTGCTCAGGCAGTCCCCCACAATAGACTTCACAGCAACCCTCCTGCCTCGCCTTGGCTTCCTGAGGGCTAGGATCGCAGGTGTGCATGAGCACAGTGGGCCTGGATCCTGTTTTAGAAGGCGTCATGGAAGGCCTTGTGGGGTGCAGCACGAGCTTGGGAGCATCGGGGAGAGGACGACGCTGTACCTGTGTATCTCAGGAAAGTGGGTTTCAGGCAGAGAGAGTGTGAAGGTCAGCGACGGTGACAGAGGACGGCTTGCCATCTCCTGGGCTGCCTGTGTTTCACTCAGTCCTTTGCTAATCCAGGCCAGCAGGATGCAGAACCGTCAGGGGAGGAGCGAGCTAGTTGTAGCCATATCCTTGCGCAGCAGCAAACCAGGCTTTGCTTCTCTTCCATTATCCTGCGTCTCAGTCTGCCTCGCTGAAGAGACTGAGGGGGGAAAAGCTTTTAAGGGGTCTGACAGCCTTAAAGAGCCCATTTTGATTTTCCCTGAGTGTACCAGTGTTGGTGCAGATACTGGCTGTGCTGCACGGACATTTCCACCCACGTGGCCTCCCGGATAAGGGAGGTAGTCGTGTATTGATTTGAGGAGTTGTAACATTTTAAAATTTACTTATTTATTTACACAGGTTCTCACTACGTATGCAGCTGGGACTCACAGTGATCCTCTTGTCTCAAGTCCCCGAAGCGCTGGGATTACAGGCATGCGTAGCCACTCCTCTGGTGTCCAGCTCAGGCCTGCAAGGGCGGTACCAGGGATTGGACAGGTTCTTGTGCTTGCCAGGCAGGCACTTAGACCAAGGAGCTATCTCCCTGGCCCACACTTTCTTTCTGGTTTTGTTTGTTTTTGTCTTTTTGAGACAAGGTCTTACTATGCAGTTCAGGCTGGCCTTAAACTCAGTTTTGTAGCCCAAGCTGGTCACATCAATCCTCCTGCCTCAGCCTCCCAAGTGCTGAGATTACGGGCTTGTGCCACCATGCCCAGCTTTTTTTAAATTTTTTTTTTTATTTTTATGTTATGGCTGGTTCAGCCTGCCCTTGGGGGTAGGTAGGCTGGTGCAGCATGTGGTGCTGGGGATCGAACTGCAGTCCCTGTGGTCGCCTAAGCTTGCCTGAGTAGGCATTTTAGACTGCTGAATTGCTGGGCATGGTGGCTCATGCCTGTAATCCCAGCACTTGGGAGGCTGAGGCAGGAGGATTGGTGCCAGTTTGAGACCAGCCTGGGCTACAAAAGTGAGCTCAAGGACAGCCTCAACTGCATAGCAAGACCTTGTCTCAAAAAAGACAAAAAAAAAAAAATAAAATAAATAAATAAAATAAAAATAAATAAAGAAAGAAAAGAAAAATAGACTGCTGAACTATCTCACTGGCCTTTTTTTTTTTTTTTTTTTTT
>PVJA010014822.1:0-46552 GCA_004027025.1 Myocastor coypus | reverse complement strand
TGCATTTGTTCTTTAATATCCTATTTTTGTCTTTCACTCCTCCTCCATCAGAATATAGGCTGATTTTAAATGGATATACTCAGCTCTTTTTGTTGTAAGACAGCTTTAGAAAAATAGATTTGTTATTGTAAACTATTTGTTCAGATTTGCTATTTTAAGAGAAGGTTCGTATTTTGACTGAAAGCTTTGATTACAGCATTGGACAGTCAGTTGAGTGATGGGAGTGGTACGTGCAGAGTACAGCAGGTAAAGGCCACATGACTGTGGGAGACACATTGAGTTCCACATACAGACTTTTAATGTCTTAAAGTTAATTTAGCCTGTGAGTTTGCTTCTTAGTATTTAATGTCCCAGTAATTTTTCCAAGGCTGAAGTACATGTGTTTTTATTTTTAAAGTTCAACTTTGTCAAGGTAAATTTGTATACAGCAAAGTTGATTTCATTTTGGTATATATATGCATATATATGTCTCTCTGTGTGTGTATGTATGTAATATATATACCCAAACAAGATATACAATATTTCTATCACTGCTTACAAAGTTCTAGGTTACCTGTGGCCATAATTTTTTTCCTCCTGCCATAGTGAATCACTCCCTCATCTCTTCTGGCATTTTAGGTTAGTTTTGCTGCTTGTAAAATTTAATATAAGTGCTTATTTATAGACCTTTTATGAGGGCTTCCGAATTAATGATTATATTAAATTTATTAATAAAAACATGAGTTTACAAATAAACTTTAAAAATTTGAATTTCCCTAGAGTTGAGCGTTGTTCCTAAATGGTGATTTGGCAGCTTTACTTTACGATTGAGGTAGGTAAAACATTTTGTGTTGAATTCTTCAGTGGAAATAATGACACGGCAAACTTAACAGAACTTGATTCTCTGAAATTAGATATAGCCTAGTGAAAGGAAGATAGTGATAGCTGATCTGCCCCTATCTGTTTCCATACTTGCCTCTTAAATATTAGTTTCATGATCCTTTTAACTATTACCTACAAGAATTTTTAATTGTTTAGTCCTCTGTAGGCAAACATTGCTTTGAACAAAGGACAAGAATCAAATGGATACAGTATTGAATTTGATTTTTTTTTTTTAATTTTTTGAGATAGGGTCTCACTGTGTAGTTCAGGAAGGCCTTGAACTCATTGTGTAGCCCAGGCTAGCCTTAAACTTGGTGGCAGTCCTCCTTCCTCAGCCTCCCAAGTGCTGGGATTATAGAGGAGTGCCATCATGTCTGGCCTCAGTATTCAGTTTTTGCCATTAAAAAAAAAATTCTATTCCTGTAGTCCTCCCAAGTGGGTTGGGAGACCCCGCCTCTGTAAGACAGAGTGGGAAGTAGGTATAACTTGATTTCTAGATCTTTCTTTCTTTCTTTCTTTCCTTTCCTTTTCTTTTATTTATTTATTTATTTATTTCTTGTTTCAGAACCTTTGTTTGTTTATTCACTCATTTTTATGGCCAGCTCAGCCCGCCCCAAGGGCAGGGCTGGTGCAGCATGTGGTGCCGGGGATCGAACCGCAGTCCCTGAAGCCGCCCAAGCTTTCCCAAGCAGGCACTTTAGACCACTGAGCCATCCCGCTGGGCCCCTGAGCCATCCCGCCGGGCCCCTTCTTTTCTTTTCTTTTCTTTTCTTTTCTTTGTATTTTTGAGACAGGGTCTTGCTGTACAGTTCAGGCTGGCCTTGAGCTTACTTTTGTGGCACAGGCTGGTCTTGAACTTGCACTGATCCTCCTGCCTCAGCCTCCCAAGTGCTGGGATTACAGGTGTGTGCCACCACACCCAGCTTCTAGGTCTTTCTTTCTAAAACAGCTTTATTGACATGCAGTTCACAAACTGTATATTACCCATTCAGAGTGATATCTAGTTGTTTACAGAATTGTGCCATTATCACTATAGTTTTACCTTTTGGGGAGGGGTTGGTCCTGGGGATTAAACCCAGGGTAACACCATGCTAAGCAGGTGCTCTCCTAAGCTATATCCGCTGTCCCCAAGCACCACAGTTATAGGGTATTTTCATTATCTTCAAGAGAAACTATAATCATTAGTTGTCATTCCCTGATTCATTTCCTCTCCTTCCTAGCCCTAGGCAACCACTTTCTATTTCTATGTATTTTTCTGTTTACGACATTAAAAAATATTTCTCCTGTCTAATTTGATATCTATTAACCAACATCTCCCCATTTTCTCCCAAACTATTCAAGCCTCTGGTATATACTATTCTACTTGATATTTTGGTGAAAATAACTTTTTAAGATCTCATTTGTGACATGATGTTCTTTATTTACTGAACAGAATGTTCTCCAGGTTTATCCATGTTGTCAAAATGAAAAGAATAGTATTATATGTGTCAACCTCCCACCTCCCATTTTTTCTTTTGTATTACTGGTGATTGAATGTACTAACACCTTCCTATTGAATTCTATTGTCTGACCTTTTAATACTTTTTTTTTTTTTTTTAATTTGAGATAGAGTCTTCCTAAATTGCTAAATTGCCCTGGCTGGGCTGGAATTTACAGTCCTTCTGCTTTATTCTCCTAGAGTGCTGGAATTACAAACATATACACTACGATGCTTGGCTGTATCCTATTTTGTTTATCTTTTGAACTATTGATAGCTGTGTCTATCCCTTTTTTGTAAGGTAGTGTTAGAGATTTATCAAGAATTCATTATATTTGGTAGGATCTCTTGATGAACAGTTATCTATTCTTCTTCGCATGTAACTTGATCTTGAGGTTATTTTCTACTCAAAAGACTGTGGAGCTGGGAAGATAGCTCTGTGGCATAAGTGCCTGTCTGGCAAGTGCAAGGTTGTGAGTTTGAACCCTGGTCCTACCAAAAAAAAAAAAGACTGTAATGATTATTAAAAAAACAGCAAAATAAACATCTTCAACGTAGACTCAAGTTGACCAGGATTACAAGGACTGTTAGTAAATCTGAATGCCAGTGTGTTATGTTAGTCTATTGTAGGTTTTAGATTTGAACTAAGAGATTCTGTTCTCTCAGTAAATACTTCTTGTTCTCTTAGAGAAAAAAAAAAATTGAGACGTAGGATACATAAGATATAATAATAAATATCTCTAAATTAAATCTGGATAGCTTTTTACATATGTATAGACCCACACATGTAATATTAAGATAAAGAACATTTACAACTTTCTTTTCTTGGGTTTCCTCCACTCTGTCAGTATATACTCTTTAAGAGATAATCACTATCCTGGCTTCTTATTACCACAGTGTCTTTGTTTTTGTTTTTGGTTTCACAGACATTTTTTTTAGGATGTTCTATTTTTTGGTTGTAAATTTATTCCTGCCATTTTATTTACACAGATGCTAACTACAAAGTGTAGTTGGCTTTTTCTCTCCGTGAACTCAAGAATTTACACTTTCCGGGCAAGTGCTTATTCCACTGAGCTAGCTCCCCAACCTTATTTTTTGGTTGTAAATTTAACTGAGCACTGGATTGGCATACCTAAGCTACTAGTGAAGTTGTAATTAAAAGAAGGCATGGAAGTGAGGAAGCAAATTATACTCTTCAGATGAGTAATGGCATCATTCTAAGGTAGTTTTATGTGACATTCCTCATGGTCAGAATATGCTTCACTAGAACTAAGTATAAAGTTCTTTTTTGTTTGGCTTTTTATAGCAAGGAAAATAATGAAATAATCAATGATGATATAAATGTTCATATGCTTACAATGTAGTCTAAGATATTTTATGTTAGACTTTTATTAGTGCTTACTAATTTTATAAAATCCTGAGTTTCAGTTTGACTTTTTGGAGATAAGGTCTCTCTATGCAATGCAGGTTGGCCTTGAACTTGCTTGTGTAGCCAATGTTGGCCTCAAACAGTGATCCTTCTGCCTCAACCTCTTGAGTGCTGGGATTACAGGTGTGTCCCACCATGCCCAGCTAATTTATATATTTGGATCATATCTGTTGTCCTGTTCTTCCCTTATAATCCTCCTTCCTCCTTTCCTCTTGCCTAATAACAGCCTCCCACCTACTTCCATGTGACCTTTTTAGATCCCACATATAAAGGAAAGACAGGTATTTGATACCTGTGTTTGTATTTGATTCTGGCATACTTGAACATTATCTTCAGTTCCATTGATTTTCCTGCAAATGACAAAATTTTGTTATTTTAAAGCTGAGTAATATTCCATGCTGCATATATACCATATTTTTTTTTTTATCTCTTGAAGGATACTCAGGCTGGTTTTATATTTTCTCCATTAAGAATTGTACCCCAAGCCGGGCGTGGTGGCTCACGCCTGTAATCCTAGCACTCGGGAGGCTGAGGCAGGAGGATTGGTGCGAGTTCGAGACCAGCCTAGGCTACAAAAGTAAGCTCAAAGCCAGCCTGAACTGCACAGCGAGACCCTGTCTCAAAAAGGCAAAAAAAAAAAAAAAAAAAAAGAATTGTACCCCAATAAACATAAACATGGTATAAAGGTGTCTCCATATAGCATTTTGACTTTCTTTTTTTTTTCCCCCCCCTCTGGTATAGATCAAGGAATAGTATGTTTTCAATTTTAAAAAATAAACTTTTTACTATGATACAATTTAAAATTTACTAGACTGAAAGCTCCAGAAGACATTCAAGAACTGCCAGTCGTCTTTATCAGTTTATATCTTATTTCATACATATTTTTCCATTTTCTTCCCCCTGAATCATTTGAAAGTCAGAGGCACTGTGTCATTTTGCCTCTAATACTTTTTTTGTTTTTGTCTTTTTGAGAAAAAACATATGCCACTTTAGGCTGGCTTTGCATTCACTGTGTAGGCCAGGCTAGCCTTGAACTCTTTTTTTTTGTCTTTTTGAGATAAGGTCTCGCTGTGCAGTTCAGGTTGGCCTTGAGCTCACTTTTGTAGCCCAGGTTGGGCTGAACTTGCACTGATCCTCCTGCCTCAGCCTCCCAAGTGCTGGGATTACAGGCCTGTGCCACCAAGCTTGGCTTTCTTTAAGTACTTAAGAGTTTATTTCCTAAGAATTACGATATTCTTTTGTATAATCACAGGCAATTTTTTTTAAGTGTTTATAGTTTGTTTTATTTTCTTTTTCTTTTTGTGGGACTGGGGATTGAACTCAGGCCCTTGCGCTCACCAGGCAATATAGTTTCATTTTGAGGTTAACCTTACACTGTACTTATGTTACTGATTTATAACAGCCAGCTTTTTTCACATATTATCTTAGGTTATTGACCACCAAAATTTTTATTTTTTTTAAATCTTTTTAAAAATATATATTTAGTACAGGGTGTATGGGGTACAGGGTCTACTGGTTCTACAGGGTGTCACTACGTACATTGGACTCAGTGATTCTCCTGTTTTTAGCCTCTCAAGTGCTAGGATTACAGGCTCGTACCACCATGCCCAGTTTCAGTTGCAGCCTCAGCTCAGCCTGGAGATGGGGCCAGCACGGCATGCTGGGAATCACATCTGGCCATTGTGCTCTGCCTAAGCAAGCACTTTCGTCTACTAAGCTATTTGGCTGGCCTGCCCTCCCTCCCTTTCTTTATAGTCAGGGTCTCAGTATATCAACGGTTCTCAACTTGTGGGTTGAGACTCCGGCGGGGGTCGAATGACCAAAACACAGGGGTTGCCTAAAGCCATTGGAACATACATATTTAAACCCATGCTATGCTAGCTATTCTAATACCCATCTGTTGTCTTATACATGCAACTCTTTTTCCTTACCATGTTTTTATTTTAGTATAAAATTGGTAATATTTTTTCTTAGTATCTTAAGTTTTAGTACTTCATTATAGATTAAAATATTTGGAGAATTTGAAAAGACCTTACTGCTTTGGTGGGGATGTTATGGTTTATGTCCAGTTGTTCCCCCAAAGCCTCATGCAGCCGTGGGGTGGGGACTTCTATAGATTGAGACTTGACTCATGAGTCACTGGGATTATGTGATTTAGTACTGATCTAAAGTTTGAGACTTGATCCATGATCCCTGGGATTATGTGTTTTAAGTACTTCTGAGATTATGGGTGTAGCCTAAGGCAGATAGACTGGAGCCTGAATGTAACAAAAAGAGACAGACAGACTGAAGCTGTTGCTCTCTGCTGCGCTGGTTGGTCGATTGCCTCTGTCACCATTTTGTTGTTCTTCCACTGCCACGAACTGCTGCTCTCTGCCGTGTGCCACTCAGCCTTGGAGCCAGCCAAATATGAACTGAAATCTCTACAAACTGTGAGCTAAATAAATACAACTTTACTTCCTTCATTTTGGGTGCTGGGTATTTGTCCCAGCAACCAGTAAAAAGTAACTAAGACAAAGGGAAACTGGGACATGTACATTTCTTGTAACATCATGGTGAGGTGTCTTTTCTACTCTTAACATTTTAGAATCTAGAAACATATCCTTTAATTTAGATCAAGTTACCTAATTAGTAATCTTGAAGTCCCCCTTGCAAAATGAGGCTGAGTAGCATTTGCTTCAGAAATGTGAAGACTAAATGGGATAATGCCTGAAAAACCTAGGGCAGTGATTTGCATCATTTAGTAAATGCTAGCTTTCAGTGATTAAATAGAAATATTTTCTTGGAGTTTGGTTTTGCTTAACAAAGTAATCTTTGTCCACATGGGCTAATTTTATTAAACATTGTATTGCTTTGTTATAGCATTTAAATGGAGCATTAGCTATATGTGTATTTTAACTAGTTATTTTATGAAGTGAGAAATAGATATTTGTGTGCCAGAAAACCTTTTAAGAGCCTTCAGAAAAAATGTGTATTAGTTGATTCTTAAGTAATCCCATGAGATTGTTAGATGGGGGTGGCATAATTCCATTTCTTTTGAAAGCTCAAAACAGATACTGTGTAGTGCCATTAGTTATTGATCTACAATAGGACATTAGTGAAAATAGCGAGAGAGAGAGAGAGAGAGAGAGAGAGAGAGAGAGAGAGAGAGAGAGAGAGTGTGACAGCAAGCTTACTTTATCCTTACTATACCATTAGGAGATATCGCAGCTGTGAATACATGAAAAGAAAGTGTGGCTTGCTAAAGCTTATAGAACAAATAAGTGATTCAGTTGGATTTTTAGTATAAAGCTGTACACTAGCATTTTTTGTTTTTTAAAAGTTTTTGTTATTTTACTACTGTTCTTCAAAATACTAGTGTATGTTTTTCAGGTCTTAAACACTAGAGTGCCCCTGGAAATCTTTGTTTAAAAGCAGCAGAAATTGAAATGATATATGAAAAGATGTCTTGAATATCATCTTTAACTAAAACAGTTTTGTACAAGTCAGATTGTTGCATATAGTTGAGAATGTTTAGGAAGATGCAGTCT
Source organism: Myocastor coypus (assembly GCA_004027025.1). Classification (NCBI taxonomy): domain Eukaryota; kingdom Metazoa; phylum Chordata; class Mammalia; order Rodentia; family Myocastoridae; genus Myocastor; species Myocastor coypus. The sequence continues at coordinate 39,255 of PVJA010014822.1, read as the reverse complement.
CATTATATGCAAATCATGTGGACCAAATTGTCTTCTGCCAGCTTTTTGCTTTCTTTTTTTTTTTGTTTTTGCGGGACTGGGGATTGAACTCAGGTCTTTGCGTTCGCCAAGCAAGTGCTTATTCTTCTGAACTATCTACCCAGCCCTGCTTTTTGTTTTCTTATTCTTACATTTACTGTATTGTAAATGTAGACTTTTACCTTCTCTGGAGCTTTTTCCTGTACTATATACTAGCTTTAAGGATTGTGAGCTTGGGAGTTTAATGGAAAACTTAGTTCCTGTTAGATGTTTGAATGTTGAAATAAAGAGATTCTAAGAATGAGTAGAAAGCAATGCCTGACTAATAAATGATTTATTTATTCATTTTAAATGTATAGATTTAGATTGATTGGATTTCTTGTTTTATGAACTTCTTCAAAATGCTAATGGCTTAAAAACTGGGCATGGTGGCGCACACCTGTCATTCCAGGACTTGGGGGGCTGAGGCAAGAGGATTGGTGTGAGTTCGAGACTAGCCTGGACTACAAAAGTGAGCTCAAGGCCATCCTGAACTGCATAGAAAGACTCTGTCTCAAGAAGACAAAAAAAAGAAAGCTAATGGCTTTAACATATTCATGATGGGGCCATAATTCACATGTCTTACTGCCAGTGAGCTCTGAACCACTGGTGGTACATGATGTGTGATGTTCCCATTATGCAGCATGGAATAGTCATGGCCTTACCACTAGTGGTTCAAGTCTGTGGGAATGTGTTACTGTTGCTGTTTAATGATCATAATCTATAGTGGAACATTGAAAATAATTATGAGTATATATTTACTATACATAATATAGTGGAACATTATTTGAGGACTAAAAAATTACTATTTTTTTGTGGTTCTGAGGAACAAACCAAAGGCCTTGCCTATGTTAATAGTGGTGTACCTTTTGAGGTACTTCACAGGCCCACTAAGTTTTAAATTTAGTAGCCATTTTATTTGCTTTGGTATAGCCCAATGTCTTTTTCTCTTCATACTTTTTCTAAGTGATTTTCTTTAATAGAGGACAACATTGTAATACTTTTTTTTTTTTTTTAACATTGTAATACTTAAAAAAAAAAAAAAAAAAAAAAAGGCCCTTCTTGTGCTTTAAAATTACCTTTTTTTACCTGGTATTATTGGCTTGACCAAATAAAAGATATCTTAAAGGTTGGAGATGTAGCTGAGTGATAGAGCACTTCCCTAAACTTGGGCAAAATTTCTGGGTTCAATCTTCAGCCCAGTGAAAATCAAAAACATCTTGGAAAATTGATCGTGCTTAAAGGCTTATATATTTTCACAGCCCAAGTCTTCTGTCAGATGCCCATTTTTTTTCTCTTTCTTTTTCTTTTGGCATTATTGGGGATTGAACCCAGGCCCTTTACACTGAGCTAACCCTAACCTTGTTTGTGTACAGACACACGTGTACACACATTTGTTCCTATGGAATTTAGGCACATATTTACTTTTTTGAGACCATTATCTTGCTTGGTTGCTAAGTCACTGAAGCTAGGCTAGTTTTGATTTTCTTGGCTCAACCTCTAGAGAGTGTTGGGATCTAGGCATCTGATACCTTCTCCAACAGTACTCCTTTTTCATAGCTTAGTTATCTTAAGAAAACAAAGCTACTTCTTGATTCTCAATTAAGCTTTTTTTTTAATATCTTATTTTTTATGTCATCTGACTTTCTAGTCATTTCTACTAATGTTCTAGCATTGTCTTTTATATTTCCTTTATATTTACCATTCTAAAATCCTTACCGTCAGGGGCTAGTTTTATTTGAGAGTGCTGACATTTTATTTTTTTTTTTTATTATTATTATTTTTTTTATTTTTTTTTTGGTGGGACCAGGGTTCGAACTCACGACCTTGCACTTGCCCAGCAGGCACTTGTGCCTCGGAGCTATCTCCCCAGCCCCGAGAGTGCTGACATTTTAAATGGATATGGAAATTTAGTGATATACCTATTGAATATCAAAATGCCTAGTTCATTTTAAAAAAATATACACATAGCCGGGCATGGTGGCTCACGCCTGTAATCCCAGCACTCGGGAGGCTGAGGCAGGAGGATTAGTGCGAGTTCGAGACCAGCCTGGGCTACAGAAGTGAGCTCAAGGCCAGCCTCAACTGCATAGCGAGACCCTGTCTCAAAAAGACAAAAATAAATAAATAAATAAATAAATAAATAAATAAATAAAATAAAATAAAATAAAATAAAAAATAAAAAATATACACAGTCTGCCCATGATCACAATTGTTTGAGGTTCAGGAGATTGTGCTCTCTTCATTTCGTTTCTGGTTCTTTTATTTTCTTTCACAAAACTTTGAAGATTCATTTTGCAAAATGTTAGCATTTAAAGTAAATTGGCAGGATAATACTATATTGCCCTACAGGGATCAGCCTTTTTGTTGTACTCTACCCCTCCCCGCTGCCTTTTTTTTTTTCTGGGTACTGGAATCAAACTCAAGACCTTGCACTTGCCAGGCAGGCACTTGTGCTGCTGAGCTATATGCCTGACCCCAGCATAGTACTGTTAGTAACTTGGATCTGAACTAGACATCAAATAACATTTTGTAACTGTAAAAAAAGTCATATAGTTAGTGTGATAGAATGTTCAAAAGTGTGTGCTTTAGGTGACAATTTTTAAAAAAAGACATTTATTTATTTGGTACAGGGTCTTAATGTTAAGCACCTCAGACTCATAGTGATCCTTCTGTCTCAGCCTCCCCAGTGCTGGGATTACAGGTGTGTGCCACCATGCCTGGTTTCAGTGGCCAACACAGTGCAGGTACTGTATGCAGTACTGGGGATCTAACCTAGGTCTTTGCACTTGCCAGGCAGGTGCTTAAGACAGCCAAGCTGTTTCTCTGGCCCCTATGTAGCAGTTCATTCAGCATCATTTAAGTTGTTTCAATAGGTGCAGAGCTTAGTGAAATCAGCTTTTCATTCAGAATTATACACATATTTCTGATCATACTAAGGAGAAAAAAATTATACTGATACATCAGTTTAGAGAAGAGTTTCTGATTATTAAAGATGTAAATTTCTTTATGTCATTCCACAGAACATTTACTTAGAACTGGCTACATAGTTTTCAATTGTTAAAAACTTAAGGGGCCGGGAAGATAGCTCTGTGGCACAAGTATAAGGTCATGAATTCAAACCTTGGTCCTGCAAAAAACAAAAACAAAATTTATTAAAACATTTTAAAAAAGAGCATTAAGCGGGGCCCGGCAGGATGGCTCCATGGTCTGAAGCGCCTGCTTGGGAAAGTTTAGGCGGCTGTAGGGACCGTGGTTCGATCCCTGGCACCACATGTTGCGCCAGCCCTGCCCTCAGGGCAGGCTGAGCCAGCCATAAAAATAAATAAACAAAAGTTCTGAAACAAGAAAAAAAAAAGCATTAAGCAACTGTGGAGCCCCATGGGATTGTATAAATTCTGTGTCCAGGAAGCTAATTCTGTCCTTGTTAAAGTGTTAAGTTCTGTAAGAGATCATGAAGAAAATAATAACTTCTGATTTTATTGCATAATTGTATATTTTGTTATTTAAAGTACCATGCTCTTGTTATAGATTGAAATTAAAAGAAAACATAGAACATTATCTGAAAGACAGAAACGGGTTTTTGTTTGAACCAATAGTTGTTCATTGTATTCAGACATTGAAAGTCTTTTATTTTTTATTTTATTTATTATTTTGGCTGGCTTAGCCCACCCTGAGGGTGGGTTTTGCGTCACATGTGGTGCTGGAGATTGAATTGCAGTACCTGTATGCTTGCCTAAGCAGGCACTTTAGACCACTGAGCTATCATCCAGGTCCAGACATTGAAAGTCTTATTTGTAGACTTTTAAAATTGATCATCCTCTTTCTTCTCTTCTGTTTCTCTTTAAAATTTTTTGCTTTTAAACAATAGACTGGCACACAGTTAAATAGCAGTTGGTTTGAAAAGATGTGTTAGGTGATGGATTAATGTGAACATAAAATGCATACTCTTTGGTCATGTCATATATCTCATCTTGAAAGGTACACATGAAAAGTTTGGTACCTTCAAGGAACCTCAGACTTTGTTCAAAACATTGGTCATCTGGACAAATGTTCGATAAAGTGGGTTTGTCAGGGAAGGTAGGGATTAGTGTCTTATAGCTTGCTCCAGATGCTCTCCTCTGAATATGTATTTCATGACTTAAAGGATTATTTTACTGTATCTCAATTACTATTACATGACATAATTTTGCTGTGTTCATGTTTGCATTGTGGGCTGGCATGGTAGCTGAAACAGTCTAAAGCTCCTGTTTAGGCAAGCTTAGGTAAGCATGCAAGGAGCACAGTTTGATCCCTGGTACCACACAGAGCACCAAACCCATCCCTAGGGTGGGCTGAGACACCCTCCACCTCCCCGCAAAAATGAACAGTACATTTCTGCATTTTCCTCCTTTTGCTTCTACATTTAGAAGACTTATTAAGTCAAGTACTAGATGGGCCTTTGAGCCCAGAATAGCTAGTGTTTGATCATTGCTTTGATTATATCTTAATATGAGTTGTGGTCACAAAATAGGGTGCGTGCTAAATTTAACAAATTTATTTAAGACTGTTCTTTATTTTATTTTTTAAAAAAACTATGTATGCATGTATGTATGTATGTATGTATGTGTGTTATTGCTGGCTCAACCTGTCCTGGTGGTGGGGCTGGCACAGCCTGTGGTGCTGGGGATCAAACTGTGGTCCCTGTGGTTGCCTAAGCTTGCCTAAGCAGGAGCTTTAGACCACTGAGCTATCTTGCTGGCCCATTAATGAACTTATTAGAATAAAAAGCATATTGCTGTTAATATTCCTCAAAACACTTTCCATTGCTTTGAACATGCCTATCCCATTGTTCTTGATGTCCTTAATGGATTCAAAATGTTTACCTGTCATCTTTTTGACTCAGGGAAGAGCCAGAAGTCATATGGTACCAGATCTGCTGGATACGGTAGATGAGGAAATACTGTAATTTTTTTTTTTTTTTTTTGGTCTTTTTGAGACAGGGTCTTGCTATGCAGTTCAGGCTGGCCTCGAGCTCACTTTTGTAGCCCAGGCTGGTCTGGAACCTGCATCAATCCTCCTGCTCAGCCTCCCAAGTGCTGGGATTATAGACGTGTGCCACCACACCTGGCCTGTAATTTTTTTTTTAATTTGGCAAGAATTAATAAATGGCTGATCAGTGCTGATGAATAAATATGGTGTTTAAATTAAAATTTATTGCAGTGAGAGATATGTTGCCATTTCAGCTCTGTCAACATACCCCCTCTCTATCACATACTTGGTAATGTGTTTTACTGTAATAAGGTTTTCTTTTTTAAATATTCACAATTTTTTTTTTTCTTGTGCTCATTCCCTCTGCTTCTCATTTTTTTTGGGGGGGGGGGCAGTGTAGCTTGCCCTGAGGGTGAGCCTGGCAGGGTATGTGGTGCCAGGGATTGAACCATGTCCCCTGTGCCTCTCTAAACTTTCCTAAACAGACATTTTAAATTGCTGAGCTATCTTGCTGGCCACTGCATCTGATCAGACTCAGGACCTTCCGCTTTTGAGATGGAAGGAATTCTTATGCCACTGAGCTATATCCTCAGCCCCCCTGCTTCTCATTCTTAAATTTATTTTATTTATTTATTTGTTTATTTTTTATGGTGCCAATTTAAATATTTTTATTAAAGACCTTTTATTTCCACTTATAGTACAGTGCTTAAAAGTGCAATGCTATGTTTCCCTGTGTACACGTTCCATTATTCAAATACTGAGAATGCCCAGTACTTTACTATAGCAGCTCAACTTTAATAACTGCCACAGAATTTGTTACAAATGTAGGTCGTTCAATTTTACTAGTTGTGGGAGAATGCTACATCTGTTTTTTAGGGTTGGCTTAACCTCTTCAATGGTGGGCCCTGAGGAAGCACCACCAGAGGGAGGAGCTCCTCCACCAGGGAAGCCCCCAGGCATTCCTTGAGGCATGCCACCTGCACTCTGGTACAACTTGGATGATGGGATTGCAGACTTTCTCCAACTCCATCTGCTGATGTTCAGATTCTTTCTCTGCAGTCAGATTCTTATCCAGCCAGTTGATAATTTCATTACACGTGTCAAGAATTCTGTTGGGTTTGGGAAGGTAACTCAGTAGAATAAGTGCTTGCCTGGCAAGTGCAAGGGCCTAAATTCAATCCCTGGTTACACACACACACACACACACACGCACACACGCACACACGCACCCACGCACCCACGCACCCATGCACCCACGCACAGAATCTTTTTTAAGTTCTTCATTAAACTTGCCCTGAGGTTTCTCATCTTCAACAGTTGCTTTCATATTGAAAGTGTAGAATAGAACTCCAGTGAATGCTTGAAGGACACTTTGTTCCTCTGCTTCTCATCTTCAGTTTTGTACTTTTCTGCTTCCTGGACCATACGCTCTATGTCCCCCCTTGCCCAAATAGCCCTTATCATTAGTGATGGTAATCTTGTTCTCTTTTCCTGTACTTTTATTGACTGCAGAAACATTGAGGATGTCACTGGCATTAATACCAAAAGTTATTTCGATCTGAGGGACACCATGGGTGCAGGAGGTATGCCTGTGAGTTCAAACTTGCCAAGCAAACCCTGGTCATGAATGGCCACCTGCATATACTGAATGAGCACACCAGGCTGGTTGTCTGAATAGGTAGTGAGAGTCTAGGTCTGCTTGGTAGGAATGGTGGTATTGTGCTTGATGAGGACTGTCAAGACACCACCAGCAGTTTCAATACCAAGAGAAAGAGGAGTGACATCCAACAGCAACAAATCTTGGACATCTTCAGACTTGTCTCCAGGTAAAATGGCTGCTTAAAGAGCTGCACCATAAGCAACAGCCTCATCAGGGTTGATGCTCTTATTCAATTCTTTTCCATTGAAGAAGTCGTGCAGTAGCTTCTGGATCTTGGGGATATGGGTAGAACCACCCACCAGGGCAATGTGAGGCTTGTCCAGTTTAAGCCCTAGAACAAGTGAGTGTTCAACTCTTCAAGTTGAGCACAAGTAATGGAAGTGTAGAAGTTGCTTCCTTCATAGAGGGAATCAATTTCAAATTGGTTTATGTGCTGGAAGAGAGGGTTCTCTTAGCTCCTTCACAGGCAATATGAAGACAGCAGACAGCTTTTTTGTTCTCACTGATGTCCTTCTTGTGTTTGTGCTTGAATTCAGCAATAAAATGATTGACCATTTGGTTGTCAAAATCTTCTTCACCCAAGTGGGTGTCTCCAGCTATAGCTTTTTCTTCAAAAATTCCATCTTCAATAGTGCCACCTCCTAAATCAAAAATCAGCACATTTCTTTCAGCTCCAGTCTTTTTTGTCTAAGCGGTAAGCAATAACAGCAGCTGTTAGTTCATTGATAATGCTAAGTACATTAAGACCAGCCATAGTTTCAGCATCTTTGGTTGCCTGACACTGAGTCATTAAAGTAAGCTGGCACAGTGACCACAGCATTGGTAACAGTCTTCCCTAAAGATAAGCTTCTGAGCTTTTTTCCGCCCCCCCCCCCCCCCCCCCCCAGTGCCACTCCAGCTGCACCGCGCTTGCTCTGAGCTCCCGGCTCCTGCTAAGCTTGCGCGGTCGCTGTCTCCCGCAGCCACCATCATGATTATCTACCGGGACCTCATCAGCCACGACGAGATGTTCTCCGACATTTACAAGATCCGGGAGATCGTGGACGGGCTGTGCCTGGAGGTGGAGGGCAAGATGGTCAGTAGAACAGAAGGTAACATTGACGACTCGCTCATTGGTGGCAATGCCTCCGCTGAAGGTCCAGAGGGCGAAGGCACCAAAAGCACAGTAGTCACTGGTGTAGATATTGTAATGAACCATCACTTGCAGGAAACCAGCTTCACAAAAGAGGCCTACAAGAAGTACGTCAAAGATTATATGAAATCAATCAAAGGCAAACTTGAAGAACAAAGACCAGAAAGAGTAAAACCATTTATGACAGGGGCAGCAGAGCAAATCAAGCACATCCTTGCTAATTTCAAAAACTGTCAGTTCTTTTTTTTTTTTTGTGGGACCAGGGTTCGAACTCACAACCTTGCACTTGCCCAGCAGGCACTTGTGCCTCGGAGCTATCTCCCCAGCCCCATAAAAACTATCAGTTCTTTATTGGTGCAAACATGAATCCAGATGACATGGTTGCTCTTCTGGACTATCGTGAGGATGGTGTGACCCCATTTATGATTTTCTTTAAGGATGGTTTAGAAATGGAAAAATGTTAACGGATTCAATGGTAACCTTGGATCTATCACTTGTCATAACTGGCTGCTGCTTGTCATCTACACAACACCAGGATATTAGACAAATGGGACTGATGTCATCTTCAACACTTCGTTTATTTTGACCGTGATTTAGTTGGAGTGAAGGCATTGTTTTTAGGGAAAAAAACACGTCATGTAGGTTGTCTAAAAATAAAGTGCATTTAAACTCACTTGCGAGAATGCCTCTTAGTTTAATACATATCTAAACTAAGTCCATTGTAGTATTCATGGAGAAGATAGAGCCTGTTCAGAGACCACTGTTAAAAAGCATAAGACTGTCTTCAAATAACTACTGCAGTGGAACTACTTCTGAGACTGGAATATAAGACAAGAATCAAAGTTTTAATTCTGAGTTGCAGAGAAGGGAAAGAGACTATGTTTATAGCAGTGCCAACAGTTGAAGTGGAGCCTTACATATCTCATCACCTACAATGGAAGTAGTTAACCCTGGAAGAGATTACCAAAAGAATAAAAAGACTTAACTCAGTTAGAAGCAAAAAAAAAAAAAAAATTAGATAAGCTTCTGAAATCTCCTTCATCTTTATCAGCACCATGGAAGACACCTCCTCTGGGTAGGAGTTCTTTGTCTGTCCTTGTATTCTACTTGAACCTTGGGCCTGTCTACATCATTCACCGTGAGGGGCCAGTGCTTCATATCAGTGTGGACATCAGAATCATCAAATCTATGTCCAGTCAGATGCTTAGCATCAAAAACTATGTTGGGGTTCATAGCCACTTGGTTTTTTGCAGTATCTCCAATCACTTGTTTGGTGTCAGTAAAAATGACATAGCTTAGAGTGATTTGATTTCCCTGATCATTGACAATTATCTCCACTTTCCATGCTGGAAAACACCCACACAAGAGTAGGTGGTGCCAAGATTAGTGCCTACTGCAGGTCCCTTCGACATGGTTGCTTGTGTATAGGCCTGGCTGTGCTACTGAAGAGGACACACAGGAAGCCCCTCACCTACCAGTGCATTCAATGAGCTATTTGTTTATTTATTTTGTATTTTAGTAAGAATCTACAGTGTCTCACTATGTACATTGGATTCTAGTGATCCACCTGTGTTCAGCCTCCCAAAGAGCTGGGATTATAGACACATGCCACCATGCCCAGTCTCAGTCTCTGCCTCAGTCTGGCCCAGGAGCAGGGACCAGCATGGCATGCTGGGGATCAAACCCTGGCTGCTGTGTCTGCCTATGCAGGCACTTTAATCAGCTGAGCTCTCTGGCCAGCCCTCATTCTCTGTGCATGGTGAGAGAAATATTGGACTTGAGTTTCTTTTCCTGTTCCACAAGAAGACAGGTCATGGATAGGGAGAGATGGAACTCAGCTGGAGGAATGTGGTATTTGTGATCTTACAAATCTATTATCCTTAGGACATCTGCAACTATTGGTGTGCAGATCTATACATTTCCGAATTAGGTACTCTTTTTTTTTTTTTTTTTTTTTTTTTTGAGACAAAAATCTCAGTGTAGCAGATTGGCCTTGAACTTACTGTATAGCCTAAACTGGCCTCAAATTTGTAGTGATCCTCCTGCCTCAGCCTACCAACTGCTGGGATTATAGGCATATACCAGCAACCCCAGCTGGGGGCCAGTTTGCTCCCTCTGCTTTGCTTTGCCCTTTCCTTTCCTCTCCTTTCTCCTTTCTCCCTTCTCCTTTCTCCTTTCTTTGTACTTAAGGGTCTATAAGATCTCACTATACACTTCAGAGTTGTAGTGATCCTCCTGTTTTCAGCCTCCCAAGTGCTGGGATTATAGGTCCAAGCCCCAATGCCCAGCCTCAGTTGCCATCTCAGGAACCATTACAGCACACTGAGGATCAAACCCTGGTCCCTGCGCCTATCTAAACAGGTGCTTTAGTCCACTGAGCTATCTAGCTGGCCCGTTTCTTCTTATTTCTGCGTTGTTATATGTGACAAAGGAATAATTTAGAAAACAGTTCGTCAGAGCATTGAGATTAAAAGATTCATAGAGCAGTTGAGTAAAAACTGACTTAAATGAGTAGAGAAGATTAAAATCAGATATGTATTATGTAGACATTCTAAAGAAATATTTTCTTTATGGAAATATAGTTGGATTGGGGAAGGAGAAATGGTTAAATTTGCCTCCCCCTTTTGGTACTGGAAGTTGAACTCTGAACCCTACATTTGCCAGGCTGAAGCACTGTGCCTGAACTGTATGTATACTGAGCCCTAGATTAAGCTAACTTTGTGTATAAGCAAGAGAAATTGATTTTTTCCCCTTTATTCATAGGATTCCACTTTACTGCTTATTTTCTTGCTTTTTCCTGACTGATGAAAGCACTAATAAATTGTTTACAAACTCAAGCTGTTTTACCTTCAGCATATCCAGATTACATGAGTTGTTGCTTGACACCCCCATCAACATATAAGTCTTTTTATTCTGTTTCCTCTCATTTCATCTTTAGGATCCTAAGAACTATAGTTCTGTGGACTGTATAGTCCAGACTCTTTCTTGAGTAGGTTTAAATGAATGTTAAAATACAGCCCATATATTTTTCCCTAAAATGAAGCCCTTTTAATCAGATCAGTTGCATTCAGGGAAGAGGGAAACACTATTTAAATATTTTAAAAATGATATTGAACATGCAATAAACTAATTATAAACAATGTAACATAAAAGTAAACATTTGCTCTACTAGAGATTAAATAGAATCTAAAGGTAAGTAATATGGGAAATACACTTCATGTTACAGAAGAGGGGTGAATACCTGAATAAAACATTTAAGTATCTCAGAATATGCCAATCCAGTTTTTTTGTATGGACAAAGAACATGAATATACACGTTGGAAATGGGTACTCTGGAAGAACAAAATGATTGGTAATAAAGTGACACAAGGGGCAAGTTGTTAGGACTCTTTTAGCTAGTATGTCTGGGCAGAATACCAAAGGAATGGTAAAATCTGACATATCAGCTAGCTGAGAAATTACTTCTCATTCTGAATTTGCAGTAGGTCTGTACAAATTCTTTTTACCTATTGAATAAGATTAGTTATAATGATATTTATTTATTTATTTATTGATTGATTGATTGATTGATTGTACCAGGGGTTGAACTCAGGACCTTGTGCTTGCAGGGCAGGCACTTAGTCTACTGAGCTATCTCCCCAGCCTGTACTTATATTTTAGAATGCTATATTTCTAATGTAAGCTTTTCTTATACTAAAGAAATATTCATTTTTACGAATAGATTCCTTCACTATTTTACCCTATCCTACCCTATGGATCAAACCTAGTAGTAGGTAGGCACTATACCACTGAGCTATACTTCCACCCTTGACTACTTTTCTAATCTTAATGTAAAGAAGAAAATAACGATGTAATTTATATTACCTTGTCATAAAAAATTAAGGTGAATGTTTCTTTTCTTTTTTTTTTTTTTTTTTTTTTTGTCTTTTTGAGACAGGGTCTTGCCATGCAGTTCAAGATGGCCTTGAGCTCACTTTTGTAGCTCAGGCTGGTCTCAAACTCGCACGGATCCTGCCTCAGCCTCTCAAATGCTGTGATTACAGGTGTGCACCACCACGCCTGGCTCTAAGATGAGTGTTTTTTGAGGAGAAAAAAGCTTAAGATTTCTAAGAAGTAAAATTTGAAAGATACTCAGTATCTACTAGATAGTGTTTACATAGATATTGATATCTAGTACTTACTAGATATAAATACTAGATATTTGATAATTATAAGAGTACTCCGTGTTCAGTTACTATATGAAATAGCAGAATGATCTGTATCTGAGTTACAGTAATGTTTTAATTTTGTCTCTTTGATGCTTTGAAAAACCTAACATGATATGATATGATATTTAGAACTCTGTTACTGGTGACAGAAACGGAAAAAAAAAAAAAGTCATTTGTTGGAAGAACATTTGAAATACCTTGCATATTTGAAGCACTGTGATAGGTAGCTTGGGAACCTTAAGGAGTGGAAATTGACATGTAATTTAAAATATAATTAAAAAGGAGACATCTCAAATGCTCTAGATTTGCATCTCTCTGGGCATTTGTGTGATTTTCTTGGTCTTCTCTTGGTTCATGACTGTCTAGTCTAAACTTTCTTCTTCCTTCTAGTGTTTCAGGACTGAGAAGTACTTGTAATTAAGTAGTGAGGACCAAACAACTCAGTTTCTTTTTTTTTTTTTTTTTGATTTTTGAGACAGGGTCTCACTGTGCAGTTCAGGCTGGCTTTGAGCTCACTTTTGTAGCCCAGGCTGAGTCTCAAACTCACAACGATCCTCCTGCCTCAGCCTCCCAAGTGCTGGGATTACAGGCGTGAGCCACCACGCCCGGCTTCAGTTTCTTATATATTCTAACAACTCAGCTATTTGAAATATTTATACACATAAGGTTTTTTTTTTTTAAAGGTTTATTTCAGCATGTGCCTGTTTGCTGTTGTATAAATTCTAAAACCTTGTAATCAGATCAGATAGTTTGACTTCCATTTTCTGTTCCACATAAATTTTATGTGGCTTTAAAAATCATAGCAGCTACTAAAAATCTTATCTTCTTAAAGAAACAGTATCATTGAAAGGAATGTTTTATAAGTTAATATTGAAGCTGAATTATTTCAGACTGTAGCTTGTGTTGTCCATTATTGTTATTTTTCTAAAAATTTGAATGTTCTCATAGTGCCCTTGTGTATTTCCTATAGTATCCCAGTGTGCCTTAGCCTATAAGTAGAACTGGGGAACCATAGTTCTACTAGAAGGGAAAGATTTTTGATTGGCTCCCCCTTGTGCCTGTGATCAAGGGAATAGGCTACAGTTAGGTCAGGTGGGTCAATACTCACCCATACCTGTATTTGGAAAGTAATACTTTTCCATTGTATAGATACATAAGTTTACCTATTTCCAGCTGCTTAGCATTTTGTATATATGTTTACATATCTGATTATTTCTATATTAGAAATTTTACTAAGTCTCCTTAAAAAGTTTACTTAATTTGCAAGCATATTTGTAGTTTAAAAGGTACCTGGTAATTGAGAATGAAAAAGCTAAATGCAATAGCTAAAACTATAAAATGTTGAAAAGAAGATATATTAGAAAATCTTCAGGACATTGCATTTAGCAGTGATTTCTTAGATATGATACCAGTTAGGCCTGATAGTTCAGTGGACTAAAGTGCCTGATTGGGCAGAGTGGCAGCTGAGGTTTGATCCCTGGGGAGCTGTGGCAGCCCCGCCTGCAGGGCTTGCTGAGACAGCAATGGAGATTGGGTGTGGTGGTACAGGCACCTGTAATCCCAGCTCTTGAGAGGCTATAAACAGGTGGATCACTAGAATTCTGAACTAGTAATGAGAACTCAAACACCGTATAGACCACCCCCCCCATACAGAAATAAGACTAGGGATATAGCTCAGTGGCGCAGCGCCTGCCTGGCAAACCCAAGGTCGTGAGTTTGATTCCTGGTACCATGCTCTCAAACCAAAGAAACAACTTCAAATTGTATAATAAAGGATTGACGTCTCAGTAAAGAACTACAATTTAGCAATAGCAAAAACAAAAAATGGGTAAAGGAATTGTACTTCTCTTCAAAAATGTTAGTATGGTCAATAAACAACATAAAAAGATCCTTGATATCACTAGTTATTAGAGAAATGTAGATCAAAAGTATGATACTACTTCATGCTTAATGGTTATTATCAAAATAGTAGAAGAATGTAAATTAGGATATTGGAAATTAGAACCTAGTATGTTGTTCTGGGGAATGTAAAATGGTGCAGCCAGTGTCAAAACCAACATGTTGATTGGTTTCTTAGAAAATTAAAGAATGACTATATGTAGCCAGGTGTGGTGGCACATTCTTGTGATCCCAGCATTTGGGAGGCTGAGGCAGGAAGATCTTGAGTTTAAGGCCAGCCTGGGGAACATAATGGGTTCAAAGTCAGCCTGAAACACGAAGCAAGATCCTTTCATTTTTTTCTTGCTCCTCCTCCTTGTCATTGTGGACTTCTCTTCCTCCTCTTCCTCTTCCTTCTTCCTCCTTTTCTTCCTCTTCCTCCTCCTCCCCTCTTCTTTCTCCTCTTCCTTCCTCTTCCTCCTCCTCCTTTCTTCTGAACTCAGAACCTTGTGTTTACCAAGAGGCACTGTACTGCTGAGCTATATATCCCTGGCAGCAAGGCCCTTAAAAAAAGTTACTATATGATTCAGCTGTTTTACTTCTGGGTTTAGACTGCAAAGAATGGAAATCAAGGACTCAGATTTCATAGGCCATTGTTTGTGCAGGACCACTTGAGTAGCTCTCCTTGAAAGGAGAGCGACTATCTCCATTTTGACTGAGCCTGACCCTATTTCTTCGTATTGATATGTACAGAGCTCACTAGGACTTCGCATTATCCTTTCAATTGGCCTTAAGCAGTGTGTATTGGTCTGCCTGAGGTGCTGATGGTAATTTTGAAGGTGGTATGCGTGTTTCCCTGATAACCCACACCTGTTGCTCTCCATTGTGAGTTGGGTCCCGACAGGACAAAGAACCAATGCTTCACACTGTCAGCTGGGATTGAGCCTCCAGATAGAGGCTATGACTTCTTGTGGCTTGAAGGATTACACATCAGAGCTGAAGAACCAGACCCCCAAAATATTAGTTACTATCTCAGTAGCATAATACAAGTTATTTCCTCTGCATATCCTCTCTAAATATGGGGGAGGTATATGCAGACCACCTACCTAGCCTAGCTTATTACAGTGCTCACCTTCTTCCACAATTCCCTTTCTCAGGCCACTCCCCCTTTTTCCACTGACTAAAACCCGAGTGCAGCCCTGGGTCACTCTCTTGGTTCTGGAAAGCCATCTTCATGGCTGGGCTTAGGGCCTCTTGGCTATATATATATATATATATATATATATATATATATATATATACACATATATATATCTTAGTGTCTTTGTTTTCGCTGGGAGTGGTAGATTGGAATTAACTTGGTGGAATTCCAATAATGTGTTTTTAGGATTATATGTTTAGACTTCTTGGGCTGAGATGAGAACCAGGAAGGGACTTCCAAAAATTGTTCACTTTTCCAGATGTAGAAATAATCTGAATATCAGTAGATGAATTAAAGTGTGGTATATATATATTTAGTCTTCAGAAGAAGTATAATTCGTATTCATGCTATGTGTGAATGAATCTTGAAAATGATAAGCTAAGTCAAATAAACCAGACATAAACAAACAAATATCATACAAGTTTGCTTATTTATGTTATTTAGAGTAGACAAATTCACACAAAGTAAAATAGTAATTCCTAGAGCCTGAGGGGGGAAAATATAGTAGAACTAAAGATTACTGGGTACAGAATTGCAGTTTGAGGTGATAAAAACTATCTGTAATGGATAGTGATAGTTGCATAACAGTGTGAGTATACTTAAGATCATTAAACTGCATACTTGGGGCAGGGCCACTTGGGCATGCTGAACTGGGGATCGAACCTGGGTCTTTGTGTGCTTGCCTGGCAGGCACTTATCTGAGCTATCTCCCCAGCTCCTAAAGATTTTAAAGAAATAATAAACTACATGTTTTGAAATACAGTCTGCATAAAACATGATTATTCATAATAGGAATAAGTCTGTGGAAAGGAAGCAAGACATGGTGGCAGACTCATCATGGATAGGCACAAAAATATTTTGCTAAATAGTGTTCAACAGATCAAAGTAGGTTATATTCATTGTTACTGTTTGTCAGGATACAGAGAGAAGGCGAAGAGGGAGAGAAATGTATTGGTTTTATAGAGAGGTCAGAGCTGTTTAATGTTCTTGTTAGTAGTATAGAAGGCAAAATAAGGAGTATGCTTATTAATAAGTTCACACATGCCTTAGCCTTTAAAGGATAGAATTAGAGTTCACAATTATCTAGACAAGTTATAAGAGGTTGTAAGAGATAAAAAAATTTTAGGAAGAAATGTGAAATATTATTTTGTAGACAATGGGTAATTAAACTGTTATTGAAAATATAGTTTTATGGAAGAGTGGATCTGTATATGCCCAGTTATTTGAAAAATATAATAGAGCATGTATATAAGAAATAAATTACCGATGTACCAGGTCTCCATAGTTTCTTCTTATGAGCTATGTACTTAACGTTAAATTTAACAAAAATAATGAGTTTATTTAATAGTGTGGCAGTCTGGTATAGAAGTTCGTGATTGCATCTGTGAAGCCCAAAACACTTGCATGTAACTTCTGTCTTTTTCACCTAGCTGGTAAAACCTGAGGGAAGTTCCTTTTCTCTATGGAATTTTCTTGGACTATAAATTGTAACAGTAGTAACTACAGAATTACCGTGGAGTTAGATGAATACATATATTCATTTAAAGGATTATATATTTGTGTACGTTTATATAAAGTAGTTAAAGAATGCTTAATATGTGGGGAATTGCTTAAGAACAGGTAACTTAATCAAACTTAGCTGATCATTCAGGTTATTAATGTGAGATTTAACTTATATGTTGTTTGATTAGGAATGTTTTTCTCTCCATTCTTGCTGTTGATTTAAAAATAACATGTTATGGTTTGTGTATAGGTTTCCCCCCAAAGCCTCATGCAGTGATGGGGCAGCTTCTGGAATTTGTGATTGATTATTGTGGGGTAGGTGCTGCACCTGTCCTGGGACAGGTAATTTGCTATTTCAGTATAAGGAAGGAAGAAAAGTTAGCCACTTGAGCTGCTGCTACTCCTCCCTTTGCTCTTATTCTTTGCTCTTTCCATGAAAGGTTCTCTGCCATGAGCTACCCTACCTTGAAGCCCACTCAGTATCGACTGAAACCTCCAGTAACTTCTGAGCTAAATAAACCTTTCCTTCCTTCATTTTGTGTGTTGGGTATTTGTCCCAGCAACAAGAGAAGGGTAGCTAAGACAAGATGTTATTTTTATTTAAAAAGAACTTGGTAGATAAAAAGCCTTACTTTTAGGGGGCCAGGGAGATAGCTCCATGGCACAAGTGCCTGCCTGGCAAGTGCAAGGTCATGAGTTTGAACCCTGGTCCCACCAAAAAAAAAAAAAAAAAAAAGCCTTACTTTTGTGGGTAGCATACCACATGTTACCATCATTCATGTTAATGCAGTACCATTCAGGTTCTTTTCCACTTATGGAAAACAAAATAAACACATGTTTGAAGAATATCTTCAAGTTGAAACAAACTATAGACACACTTGCATGGTCTGACAGGTTCATAGACCTTGGTTAATGCAAGAAAGCTTGAGAAAGGGACAACTAAGAAGCTGGTTCCTGAGATTGAAGCAAAACTGTTAAGTAAATGGACCATAAGCCTGGGGGTGCTGGCACATACATCTAATCCCAGCATTTGGGAGGCTGAGGGAGGAGGATCATCATGAATTTGAGGCCAGTTTGTACTACATAGTGAGACCCTGTCTCAAAAAAACCCAAAGAAAAGCATGAGCCATAAAAAGCAGTGGCATGGTCAGAGCAAGATGGTAGGACTCATAATTTTATTGATAGCTTCTTTTTATTTTTTTAAAAAATGAATTTAGACCAGTTTAGAATCTTTAAAAATTATTTATTTATTTTATTCAGTAGATAGGGGTCAAATGATGCAGTTCAAGTTGGCCTTGTGCTCATTATGTATGTAGCCCAGGACAACCTCAAATGCATGGGAATCCTCCTGCCTTAGCAGCCTCCTGGGTGCTGGGACTTCAAGGGTGTGCTGTCATGCCTGGTACCATTCCTTTTTGCATATCTGTATTTGTTGAACTTTCATATGCTGTAACTTTGTTTCTTTAATTATATGAAAAATAAGGGCTGATGAGATAGCTCAGTGGACTAAAGAGCCTGCTTAGGCAGAGTGCCACGGCCAGCTGGGGTTTGATCCCCAGTGTGCCATGCCTAACCTGCTGCGGGGCACGCTGAGATTTATTGAAACTCAGCATGGTGACATGCACCTAAAATCCTAACTCTTGGGAGGCTGAACATAGATAGGCAGATCACTACCAGTCCAAGACTAACATTTTAGCTGTTTTATTCAATAACTTTTTAATATATTAGTTAATGATAGTTTACAGTTAATTATGGTCACATGTTAATAATGCTCAAATATGAAAGTAGAAACTACTTCAGGCCTTTTTTTTTTGTATTTTAGGGAAGGTATTCAGGCTCTCACTACTAGATTGCATTCGTAGTGATCTGCCTGTTTACAGCCTCCCAAGAGCTGGGATTACAGGCATGTGCCATCATACCCAGTCTTAGTTGCCCTCTCAGTACACTCTAGAGGCCGGCCGAACAGGCCATGGGGATCAACCCCCCAGCCCCTGTGCCTGCTTGCAGGCTCTTTAATCTGCTGAGCTATTTGGCCCACATAGCCGTAGTTATTTTTGATTACTTAGAAGAACTTATGCAGCCTGATGAGCGTTTCAAAAAGCAGAGTGTGACAGATGAGGCACAGAGGGAGCTGTGATAGGGCAGCTTCATCATCTGTGGGTTCTCTATTTATTGCTTTCTCCCTTTCTTGGAATGCTATTGGTTTACCCCTGAATGAACCTTAGGATGGGAGAAGGATGGAAGTTGATGGAGATCATGGTCATGTTCGTGACTGAGCATGTGGTCCTCCTTTACTTTAATAAGACCATGGTCACATTAGTGCCTGAGCACATGGTTCTCCTTTGCTGAGTGATCGTGCAGGAGATCACGCTGACTATCCTGAATAAAGGTGACTTGTTTCGGAGGTTCTTCGCTCATTGGGGGACAGAATCTTGGTGAGTCCTGTAAGCCACTTTCATCAGGTCTTCTTGGTCCTTTTGACTCCTACACATAATTTCACAACACTTAAAAAAATTAATATCTATTTCAGACCCATTGAGGCAGCTTGTAATAATGCATGTGAAAGAAGAGAAGGAATTGGGGAGAGGGCATAAGATAAAAGAGAATGTTAAATCATATGTATCAGCAAAAATGCAATAAAAGTTTAGTGGCTTGTAATACTAGAAGTATGGAAATTTGTTGGTAGAGAAAGGGCAGTCTGGATATATAGGAAATAGCATAAATAATGACAGGGATTTGGAATGAAAAGTAGAATGTTTTAGATTGTTACTTTATTTGTGGGAGACTTATAAAGAGAATTCTCATTTGAGAGGGATCTTGTACCCTGAGAATGAACCAGACTGTGTAGAAGAATGGTTATTATTGGCTTGGTTTTACTCTTAAATGATGGCTTCTTACTTGGCCTTGAGTACTCATGACTAAAATTTTGTTTTAATAAATTTTAATTCAACAAATTTATTATTTTGAACTTACAAAGTTTATAATGAGCAATGGACCTTTGACTTAACCTTTTTTTTAAAGTACATGTTTATGATACAGAATCAGTACTTTCATTGTGGGAAGTTGGCGCATGTGCTGGTCTACATCGTAAGCTGTTTCACAGCCCTTTATCCTTCTTCCCCTTTCTTGTGACTTAAAAATCTTTCATGATAGTTTATTCTGTATGAAAAATGTCAGAAACATTGAATTTATGGTAAGAACTTAGAGAGATTTTCAATGGATAGTGAGAGTACTTCAAACAATTTATTGACAAGGTAAGTATAAGAAGGCCATGGTTAATTTGCCCTAGTCACCTACATTATTGAGCATGCTTTTCTTTGTTAGTAGAAACATAACAGTGTTCATTGTGTTACTGATTCATTGGTCATTGAAGACATTAAGTAATAAATGTTATCTTCATTTTATAGTTAAGGAAATTAAGTGAACTTCTCAAAGTGACAAGTAAATTATGTAGTGAAAATTTACACCCACAATTGATTCTTGAATTTGGGCCCTTTATTTCTTTCCGTGCAGTGGGACAGGTAGAAATGTAAATAATTATAATGACATATAGCAAGTGTTATAAGTTGAAAGAGCTACACTGAAATTGTGCAGTGAATTCTGTGGTGGAGTATTCATAGTAAGATATTCATTCATTCATTCATTCATTCATTCATTTGGTATTGGGGATCAAACTCAAGACCTTTGCTTGTCAGGCAGGTGCTTATGCTGCTGAGCTATCTCCCTGTTCACTAAGAGTAGTATTTTCAAGCCAAGAATTAAGAGGATACATAGGGTTTATTTATGTACATAAGATGGACTAAATAAATCAGGCAGAAGTAGAGCAGTAACATAGATAAAAAACTTAAAAGGAATTCAATATTGTTCAATCTGGATGTGTGTGGTATAGGGCTTTTGGGGGGACAAGGTTTCAACATAGATTGGCTTCAAATTCAAAGGCTCCTGCTTCATCCTCCTCAGTGTTAGGATTATATATCTATATCTTCTATATCTATACCTATACCTATATCTATACCTATATCAGTATGCCACCACACCCAACTATGAGATCATGTTTTTGAGTAGAGACTTTTAGGAAATGTAATGAAGAGATTTGTGAGGGGATGTTAAAAGAATTAACCAGAAGTATTTCTATTGTAAATTCTAAGAGTTCAGTGATTATTACTATTTTTGGTAAGTAAACTAAATTTAATAAGTGTTTGAGAATCATTTTGCTACACCAAGTGATGATGTGCCATTGCTGATATGGAATAGATAAATATAGAAAAGTGGACCTTTCAAGGGTCCAAGGAGATAGCTCAGTGGCCTAAGCACCTGCCTTGAAAGTACAAGGTCCCGAGTTTGATCACTGGTTAAAAAAAAAAAAAAGGCTGGGGTGGTGGTGGTGCACACCTGTAATCCCAGCACTTGGGAGGCTGAGGCAGGAGGATCAGTGTGAGCTCAAGGCCAGCCTGAACTGTATAGTAAGACCCTGTCTCAAAAAAAAAAAAAAAAGTCTGAAAACTATCTTTCAAAGAAAGTAATGGAAATTGGTGCTAGATTTTATTGGAAATATAGTAAATAAATCCTGTCACCACAGAGCTTTGCCTCCCACCCCCATGTGCACCTGCTGAGCCAGCTGCCACAACTGGACTATATCCATCCCAGTTCTGGGGAGGCTGAAAACAGGAGGAGCACTATGAGTCTGAGCTGTGTAGTGTGATCCTGTACCAAATATATATCTAAAAAAATCTATCTATCTATCTATCTATCTATCTATCTATCTATCTTAAGTCAGATGGTTCCTAGCCTGGAAGAGCTAGAATAACTGATTCCCATTGGAATATGAAGAAAAGAAGCCATGTTAGTCCAGACAAAGGCAGATGATGGAGTTTGCTTAGAAGATATAGAATTAGACATGTTGGATTAACAGCCCAGAGGAGATTGTTCCTGGTCCTGTGCTAGCAGTTGTAGTCAGAGTAGCTGAAAATGATGTACCTTGTCCCCCCCAAAACCCCTATACCACACACATCCAGATTGAACAATATTGAATTCCTTTTAAGTTTTTCATCTATTTTACTGCTCTACTAGTGATAATCAAAAACTTTGAGAGAGAATCATATATATATATGTATATTTTTAATTTTAATTTTATTTTATGTTGTTTTATTTTATTTTATTTTTTTGTATTATGGCTGGCTCAGCCTGCCCTGGGGCTGGGGCTGGTGCAGCATGTGGTGCCAGGGATTGAACCACAGTTCCTGCGATTGCCTAAGCTTTCCTAAGCAGGCGCTTTAGACTGCTGAACCGTTTTACTGGCCTTGGCCCCATAGGTAGGTAGGTAGGTAGGTTGGTTGGTTGGTCGGTCGGTCGGTTATTTATTTATTTGTTTGTTTGTTTGTTTTTTGTGCCAGAGATTGAACTCAGGACCCTGTGCTTGCCAGGCAAGCACTTATGCCCAGCCTGAGAGAGAATCATTTGTGTAGCAGGAGGTCTGATACTATTGCCTGTGGTTCTGATCAAGCTTTGTCCAGGTCACTTTCTCATTGCATACATATTACATATTACCCAACTCTCAAAACTTAAATGGACAAAAAATTTATTTTGGCTCACATTTTAG
The DNA here is from genome assembly GCA_004027025.1 of Myocastor coypus. Classification (NCBI taxonomy): domain Eukaryota; kingdom Metazoa; phylum Chordata; class Mammalia; order Rodentia; family Myocastoridae; genus Myocastor; species Myocastor coypus. The sequence continues at coordinate 17,046 of PVJA010014822.1, read as the reverse complement.
AAGTTTTAGTTCTCCCATCATAGGCACAATGGCAGGAGTCAAAAAAGAGGAAAGCTGCTAACTTCACTGTGGTCAGGAAGCAGAGAGAGAGAGGAAAGGAACGTGAGGAGAGAGGTATAAACTGTCTGGTAACCTACCTGCTAACTGCAACCCAGTTGTAACACTTCCATCCCATGATCCAGTAACCTTCCAGTAGCCCCTTCTGAGAACATGGGGCATCTGGATATAAACCACAGTGGCTTGCTCATGAATGAATGAATGATTTCAGACTGTTAATAGGTTGAAAAATTAGGTCTTTGAAAACAGTTTGGGAAACAAAGCATCTTAAGGAAATCACGTACTTTTTATATGTGAATAATTTGAGTGTGGTGATATATGCCTGTAATCTTAGCAGTTGAGAGACTGACAATCACTGTAAGTTTGAAACTAGCTTGGGCTACATAGTGAGACCCTGTTTCAAAAAACTTTTTTATTATCATGTAATACACCATCCTCTAAAACTCTGTTAGCTAACTGAATTTTTGAGGATGTGTATGCCCCAGTATGTCTTAAAATTAACAGCAAGTTATAGTTGACAATTTTTTTTCTTTGTTAATGGTGTTTTAATAGCACCTCAGATTCAAAATGTAGAATTTTTTGAGTGTTATTAGCCTAAATTGTTTTTTCCTTTCAAAAATATCTGTGTTCATTTAAATTATCTCTAGTACCATCACTGGTATGTATACCACACCATGGAAACATTGATAATAGAGTACTGGCATTGAAAAAATAACTGTGCTGTAGATTATGAGGTGTAGATTAAATCTGTGTTACACAACTGCAAATACAGATCATCAGAAAAGATAAACTGTCAATTCTTTTTGAAGTATTTTTATTTCCTCGTATTTTAGAATATATGTATGCCTTGACTAAAAAATAGTACAGAATGTGAGAATGTGTTCAATCTTGTAGGCATGATGTTTTACTATAGGAAAATGTAAGAAATATAATTAGGTTGACTTTGAAAATGTGGTATTGCTACGAATTGGATTCTAATTGGAGCCCTCCAATAGAATAGTTAATATTTTAAAATAGACCCCTTGGTAGGGCTAGTCAGATAGCTCAGTGGACTGAAGTGCCTGCTTAAGCAGAGCACAGTGGCTGCTCCTGGAACACACTGAGACTGGGTTTGAGACTGGGTGTAGTGGCTTGTGCCTGTAATCCCAGCACTTGGGAGGCTGAAAACAGGAGGATCACTATGAGTCTGATCTGAGTAGTGAGATCCTGTAGACCTTGTACTAAATATATAAAAATAAAAATTAAAATAGACCCCTTGGAATTCAGACACAATTTAGCTAGTGTACTAAAAAACAACAACAACAAAAAAAGAACAACCAAACAAAAAAACCTGCCTCCAGCTTGTTTTGTTTTTGTTATTTATTTTATTTATTTATTTACGGAACTGGGGATTGAACTGAGGCCCTTGTGCTTGCCAGGCAAGCGCTTATTCCACTGAGCTATCTTCCCAAGCTTATTTTGTTTTGATTGAAAACTTTTCTAAGAGGATTTTTGAGACAGGGTCTCCTTCTAGTTCACTTTGGTCTAGAACACACTATGTAACAGCCTAGACTGGCCTTGAACTCTGATTCTCTTGCCTCAAGCTCTCAACTGCTGCAGTTATGGGCATGTGACACCATGCTCAATTTGAGTAAAGAATTTAAAGTCAATGTTTGTTTTTTTGTCTTCATATGAACCAGGCTTGTCTGAGTGAGTTTTTGAGTTGTTAACTTAAACATTCAAACAAGCCTGATTCAGTTATTTAAAAAGATTAAAAGATTTGCCCTATAAAAACTCCTAGGAAAGGAATCCTTAACAGCCCTTTTGGGACTTCTGCATCTCTCTTAGAAGCTTTCTTTCTTCCAATAAGTATATTTGCTCTTAAAAAAAAAAAAAAAAAGATAACTTTTTAAACTATTTTTTAGACCTTATTGAACATAGTTCTTTGCCTTTTTTTTCTTTTTAGAGTAAAGAATGTCAATGAATTGTTTTTTATCTTTAGCTGAGCAAGTTCTTCCTGTTTATTTGTATAGCAGACATGTATACTTCTGTGTATAGGAGATAAATATTGCTAGTTTTAAAAGGGTGTGTCTTTTTCTTGGAATATGTTGAAGATAATGTTCAAGTTAAGACCATTTCTGGTCTGGTTCTCCTTAATAATCTAAGGAGAACTGCTTAGAAAGAGGTATTTCAGCTTACCGTGTAAACAGAACCTGCACTGACATGTGGTTATTGGAAGTTCCTTGAGTTTTTTGGTCTTGTTTTCAGAAATATGAGTAGCTCCCTACCTAATGGCCAGAATATGAATTTTAAGTAGGCCAGTGAAAGAATAAGCTCTTTTTACCTCATACTGTCTCTTTTTTTAAAAAAAAATTCTGTCTCTGAATGTGTTTCTAGCTGGCTGGAGGTGGACAGTTTTTAAATGTAATGATAGTAAAAAAATTTCAAATGTTTTTTTTTTGTTGTTGTTGTTAAATGTACTTAAAGGATAATCTGCATTATTATTCAGCTCTCTGGTCCTTGATCATGCCTCAGGACAGTTTTTGTTTGTGCCTATTAATCTACATAAAACCAAGTAGAAGCCAGGACATTGAGTCGGTTTGTTTACAGAACTGGAGAGAAATACTAGTATTCTTAATAAAAATATTCATTTACTGATAAGTATGCAGATTAGCTGGGTTGGGTACCGATAGCTTTTGTGTGTGTGTGTGTGTGTGTGTGTGTGTGTGTGTGTGTGTGTAGTTCCAAATTGTTCCTAGGATTGATCAAATTCCTAGGCAAAATAGGAAATACATGCCATTTACGTGTGGCATATGAATTGTTAGGGCAAGCTGACCTTCAGACTAGTATTGTTTATCCTGCAAAAGAAACCTCTTTTGCAGTTGAGAAAAGAGTAGGATGGTGTTGGAGTAGAATTCGAAGACTTGTTTTTTTATTTAAGAATTCAAAAAGCATATTAGCATAAGTAGTATCAATTTAGCAAGTTTCAGAATGTTATCGAGAAAGCTTTTATTATAAAATTTGCTTAGAATTTTAGTTGCCTTTAAAAACAGCACATTTTAAGGCAAATGTGGTGACATACACCTATAACCCTACCATTTGGAATTATTGTGAGTTCAAGACTGGCCTGGGCTACATAGTGAGCCTAAGCTATCTAATAAAATCCTGTCTCTTAAAAAAAAAAAAAAATCCATATTTTAGGTCCCTATTACAGTATCTTTATTGACATATTTGAGTACATAAGAAACAGCTCCAAATAGTGGACTTAATCCAAAACTCCTTTTGGGTACTTATTTGTGAGATTACTCGTCTTCATAGAGGTTGGTCTTTTGTCTAAAAAAATTCAATTGCAACTTTATTTTATTCTTTGGTAGGAGACAAGAGGGGCACATTTTTTGCTTAGTGATATATATGTATAAAGTACACATATGATATATATATATGTATATATATATATATATATATATATCATTACAAGATTGTAAGTTTCTATGAGTTTTTGCAATTTAAATCTTTAAAATAGAATATTTGCTTTCTGTATTGGTGGTAAGGACTGTGAGTTGCAGGTAGGGAAAAAAGGAAAAGGGCAGGAGGGTTGAAAAGACCACATTTAATTGCTTTTCTTTCTTTTTTTTTAAAGAATTTTTTATTTTATTTATTTATTTTTTCTTGTTTCAGAACCTTTGTTTGTTTATTCACTCATTTTTATGGCCAGCTCAGCCTGTCCCAAGGGCAGGGCTGGCGCAGCGTGTGGTGCCGGGGATCGAACTGTGGTCCCTGAAGCCGCCCAAGCTTTCCCAAGCAGGGGCTTTAGACCACTGAGCCATCCCGCCGGGCCCTTAATTGCTTTTCTTTCACTAGAGGTTAACACAAAGCAAATAGGATATTAATGAGTATGTAGGAATTTACCTTCCCAAAGGTAGACCTTGGAACTAGTCAGAGGAACAAATGTCTGGAAACCTTTTTCTGAGGTTGTAGCTAGGACCTTTCCCTAGTAATTGTAAATATTGAACTACCTCTGCCTGGCACTTAGATAAAATGATCCTGCTTAGTTTTTAAATTCAGTTAATTTCTAGTGAATGAATGCTAAATTTCCCACCTTCTTAACTGAGACTTAAATATTTGTTTTGTTCTGTTAAATTGTTTTTATTAGGAAATACATATTTATTTTAAGTGGTGAGTGTAAGTGTGGTATCTTGTAAAATTATGTTTTTAATTCTTAATTTCTGTAGTAGAATGGTGCCTCTTGTGATCTTTCACCAGGGACTTAGAGCAGTGGTTCTCAACCTGTAGGTCGCCATCCCAGTGGGGGTCAAACGACCAAAACACAGGGGTCACCTAAAGCCATTCTGAATCATAACTGTAACAAAATTACAGTTTTGAAGTAGCCACCAAAATTATTTTTTGGTTTGGGGTCACTGCAACATGACAAACTGTATTGCGGGGTCACGGCATTAGAAAGGTTGAGAACCACTGACTTAGAGTAAAATAACATTACAGGTTACTCAGAACTTTCTCCTAATTCTATTAATGGTTTATTATGTCTAAGTTAAAGTGTGAATGACTGTGTTTTGCATAGAAAGTGACTATAAAAAGCCAGTCAGAACAAAGCAGATTTTTATATGTTGATCTTTGGTTTTATCTTTGCTGTCATTAAAAGACATGCTACTATATATGGCTGATACTACCTCAGCCCCACCTCTTTACAAAAAGTAAGTTTAAAAGAATACTTGTAAAATAAGTGACTTTTAAGAGGTACCAGTCAGATTTGTTACTGGTTGAATCATTCAATCCTTTCTGAGAAAGACTTTCTCTTGTTTGTTTTCTTGAGATATGAAGGAATAAGGTGCTCATGAAGTGAAATCACATATTAATTTTTAAAAATACCAAGCACAATTGCTTTGCTCAGTTTTAGACATCTACATTTAGAAAATCATCTGTTATTTGAATCATTTTTGAAGATAAGTGACCTATTTCAAATTCTCTTTTGCAGAACCTCCTTGAGGTATGTATTCAGAACCCTCACATGTTTAAAAAATAAATTTATGTATATAATGAGTCACACACTCGGTACCACTAACGTGGTTACCAAATTAGACAAAACCGGCCCTTTGGTGATTATTGAAATTGTCATTTACTTTTCATAATGACAACATCATTGAGTTTGAAACTTGTATTACTAGTATATATGTGATCATAACCTGAAATTCACTGACAGTTTACTGGATTTCCCACATTCCTGGATGCTTTGTTTTGTTTAGGAAATGATTTTAGCTATTTATCTGTGACTCACAACTAGCAGAGAATTTACAGCATACTGATTATAAATTTGCTCTGGGGACTCTAACTACTTTTAACTCTTAGTGTTTTCAAAAGGTAGAAAACACACCTAATTTCTGTTTTTGCTTTCAAATATACTGCTTGGAGGTCTTGCTGAGCTAGAATACTCAGTTTTGTATGTATTATTTTATCTATTTCAAAACTTAGTGGTAAGTAGGGGAAAAGTTACATTGTGTTCATTAAGGCCTATGAAAGGGTCATAGTTGTTAACTAGAATGATTGAGTGAGGATAGGAACTTGATAATTGCTGCATCATCAGTACTGCCTGCAGTAGTATCCACCTCTCTAAAATACTTGTGGGTTGAATATACCTCCACCGTGTAGCATAAGGGAATACAACCATTCTTTTGAGTTGTTCCCTTATTTATTTTTGTTTTTGTTTTCTTTTGGGACCAGGATTTGAACTCACAACCTTACACTTGCCAGGCAGGCACTTTTGCCACAGAGCTATCTCCCCGGCCCCTTGAGTTGTTCCCTTATGTCTGTTTTAATTTATACTTATCAGCAGGAATTGAGGTTTGAGAAGTAAGCTTAGAACATAATTTAACTCATTTTATAAATTCATCTTACTTGCCAGGCATGCTATTGCATGTCTATAGCCTCTGGAGCAGTGGTTCTCAATCTTTCTAATGCTGTGACCCCGCAATACAGTTCCTCATGTTGCGGTGACCCCAGACCAAAAACTAATTTTGGTAGCTACTTCAAAACTGTAATTTTGCTACAGTTATGATTTGGAATGGCTTTAGGCAACCCCTGTGTTTTGGTCGTACAGGTTGAGAACCGCTGCTGTGAAGTAAGCTGTGACTGATTACAGGCAACGGCTACTCACTGTGCCTAGATGTAAAAGCTATTTCTTGAAATTTAACATCTTTGAGTTATTACTGTCTCTACTTGAATTATGGCCTGCATCTGTTTTTTACTGTTTGGTATATATGCAATAAAATCTACTTTTTAATTTTTTTTATATCTAGTACAGGGACTATAGGGTCTCACTATGTAGATCAGACTTACAGTGGTTCTCCTGTTTTCAGCCTCTTAAATGAAGGGATTGCAAGTGCAAGCTACTACGCTCATTCTCAATGGTCGTCTCAGTGTGCGGGGCTGGCATGGCCTGCCTGCTGCTGCGTTCTACCTAAGTAGATGCTTTAGTCTGCTCATCTATCAGGCTGGCCCTACTACTTTGTTTTCGAAGAGTCTCACTATATAGTTCAGGCTGGCCTTGTGCTCACTCTGTAGCCTTGGCTGTCCTCAAATGCACAGTGATACCCCTGCCACAGACTCCTGAGTGCTGGAATTATAGGCACTCAGGGCTATTTGTTTTTATATCAGTGAAAAATAAGGTTCTTTAAAACTTAATTAACATTGCCTTCTTAAAGTTTTGAACTTCTAATTATCCTGCACTTAAAAGCAAGGTACGGGTACATTTTTCTCAAAAATATATAACAGCCAAGAAATGTTACTGTTTTCTCTCTTCCATTCCTGAAATTTTAGGGGCTTTATATAAAAGTTTCCTAGTTTTTCCTCATTTATTTGATTCAAGCCTCATTTACACACAGCTGTAATCCCAGCACTTGAGAGACTGAGGCAGGGGCACCACCATGAGTTTGAGGCCAGTCTGGGCTACATAATAAGTTCAAGACTAGCCTGAACTACATAGTAAGACTCTATCTTAAAACAAAAAAATAAAAGCCTGATTTATTTTTATAGTTGTCTGGTTTTGTTTTATTTTGGTACTTGGCATCAAATCTAGGACAGTACTATACTCTTATCACTGAGCTGTACTGCATAATTGATTCTTTTTAATGCTATTTAAATAGTTCAAATTGTTATGCTTCTTTGCCCTTGTTGAAACCAGTGTGATAGCACATAGATGTTCAGATAAACTACTACATTTGGGTGTTGAATATGTCTATTCCTTCTTGGCCTTCTTGCAGCATACATGTCTTTCTTTTAATCTTTAGTCATTACTTAACTATCTTCTACAAAGGGACTTTTTAGTATGTCATCCTAGGTTCACTTCACTGAAGCTAGTTATGGTAATCACTAATATTATACTATTTATTTTTGAAGTATATTGATATTTACATTCTTTTTTAGGCTTATGTGTATAATATGTAAAGTCCTATCTGTAAAGTATACTATATTATGGTAAAAAATGTGTGTCCTAATTTAAATAATGTCAAATTTGTTGTATCTTCTTTGACGATCATACTTGAGGGTACCTTTAACACAGATTAACTTAAGACTAACTCTTTCTCTTCCTTTGTATCTTGGCTATTTAAAACACTTTTTTTTTCCCACTTATGTATTTGGTACAGGGTCTCACTACATAGCTTAGACTTGTAGTTATCCTCCTGGTTTCAGTTTCCCCAGTGCTGGGTTTACAGGTGTTCGCCATCACACCCCGAGTCAGTTGCCATCTTGGTGTACTCTGGGGATCAAACCCTGGTCCCTACACTTTCCAAAGCGGGCATTTTGTCTGCTGAGCTATCTTGCTGGCCCTTGTATCCTGGCTATTTGTTCATTAGTTCCTTGAATGTTTAAATATCCTTGATAATTATATCTTTTTAATTGTTTAGCTTTAGCATAATTATATTCTACTGCTACAAGTGTGTAGATTTTCCAGGTCATGTAAACAGAACTACTGTTACTCTGAGGAATACATCTAGTACCGGAGAGCTTTCAGACTCAGTTTTCATGGTCTTTATCTGGCGAGACACTTGGAGATACGAGGCCAATTTTTGTATTTTGCTGGCATTTCACACTGATATGTTTGCTTTCATTTGAGATAATTGATTGTAGTTGTGGGGAAGAGGAGCTGTTGCTGGCATTGAAGTTGGCTTGTCTCAGCTTTTTTGTTGAGTCTGCATTTAACTGGTCTGCCTCTTGGAACTTTATAGGTATCTGTGTGAATTTAACATAAATGTGTAAGTTAATTGCTCATTTCTGGCAGAATAAATTGAATACTTTGTAAAATATGTCAAATGATTTTTACAATAATGACTTCCTTGAATTAAATACAGCACCATAAGTTAGTTCATTCTCATCAATTGACTTGGTGTATACATATCTTGAACTTAATCCCTTTCCTTTCTGATTACCTTCTAGATATATATCTACATATCATAGTTGGCCAACTTCCTTGGAATTTGTCCCTCATTCTTTAATATTTTTTTTCCAATACTCCCCCCACCTTTGATTCAGGGTCTTGTTCTGTACTTCTGGTCATAAGCTTACAAAGTAGCCAAGGCTGGCCTCAAACTGGCTGTGCTTCCCCTGTGTCAGCATCACAAATGTGGGATCGTAGATGTGTACTACTGTGCTGGCTAGTTTTTCAGAGCTTTGTTTTCTTTTTCTTTTTTTTTTTTTTTTTTGAGATAGTGTCTTGCTAGGTAGTGCAAGCTGGCCTTGAATTCACTTAGTAGCCCAAGATTGCCTGAAATTTATGGTGATCCTCCTGCCTCAGCCTCTAGAGTGTTGGGATTATAGGCATGTGCAATCATGCCTGGCTTCTTTACAATTTTGATGTCTTCAGTCTTGTTCATTTATGTGACTTCATGTTGTATAAACAGTCAGTTCAAAAGGATGGATTGTATGTGCAAATATTGAAAGAACTTATCACAAAGGAATTGAGGTTGACTAGGTCTTTTATTTCTGTGAAGTTCAGATTATTGCCTCAATTCTTTGAGTTAACTAAGAAGATAGATCTGAAAACAGTCATTTGTACAAAAGACCCTAAATTGGGAAGTCCAAACCTAGAGTGTCTTATGATCTTAATTTTTTAAATTATCTGTTTCTTCACTGGGAAAGATTTTTCTGACAAGCTGTGTGAAATGATGCTAGCTTGCCTGAAGAAAAATTAAACAGGAGTATCTTCTGGTTTTTGAAAAGCTCTGTTCTTGCAGTTCAGCAGTTCTGAAGGCTTGCTGAGGCCTGCCTAGATACATTCTGTAGTTCAACATTGTATTATCTGTAGTTGACGAAACAGGCCATATTGCAGCAATCTAAAAATATTATTTAATCATGTTATTCTTCAGATATAAGGAAATGACTAGATGTCAAATGTACCAACTTCCTGTTCCCCGAAGTTTAAGAATGAATTCTAAGAAACAGTGGAGGTTAAGAGTAGGAAAATTTATTGGAGAAAAGGAATGGGGAAGAGGATTAGCTCCTGAGAAATAGAAGGGGTCTTTCCCTAAAGAGTTGCTGCTGAGCCCACCTCTCAAAGGAAGTTTTATAGGGCAAAATCATGAGGCAGGTACCATGTGGGTCAAAATTATAATCAACCAATAAGATTGAAAGTGTAGTTGCTTAGGTAATACTGATCTAATGCAAAGGTACAAGTGCCATCATTAACTTTGGTCAGTAGTCAATCCCAGTAGTCTTGGAATTGTCTTTAGTCTTAGCAGTCTTGGTCTTAGTTGGTGGGGGAGGACAGCCCAGCCCTAATGAGGAAATGGGAAATTTCATCCCTCAAGGGCCTAGCCCTGTCTTGACTGCCTATTGTATATTTACCTTAGTTGTCTAACTATTGTTAGATAACACTATTGTAGAGAAAATTCTTATAGGGAGCTTTAAGTGGTTTCACTTAGTTCTTAGGCTATTTCTGAGAGTTATAGAGCAGAATCATGAGATGGGTACAACTCTGTCAAATTATAATCAACCAATGAAGTTACAAGAACAACTACTTACGCATTGTTGATGCAAGGTGTATCAAGGGGGTATGGATGTGTCTTAGTTACTTTTTACTCGTTGCTGGGACAAATACCCAACACTCAAAATGAAGGAAGGAAAGGTTTATTTAGCTCACAGTTCGTGGAGGTTTCAGTTCACATTAGGCTGGCCCAAGGCTGAGTGGAACAGGGAAGAGAGCATCCAGTTCATGGCGGTGGAACAGCAACAAAATGGTAGCAGAGGTAGCCAACCAAACAGGTCAGCAGAGAGCAACAGCTCTAGTCTGTCTCTCTGTCCCTCTATATTCCTATCAGGCTCTCTGCCTTAGGATATCTGCCCTAGACCACACCCATAGTCCCAGCCCTACTCAGACCGTTAATCCCATCAGTACTAAAACACATAATCCCAGTGACTCATGAGTCAAGTCTCAATCTATAGAAGTGCCCGCCCAATGACTACATGAGGCTTTGCGGGAGGACAACTAGACATAAACCATAACAGGATGACATTATTAACCTTGGTCAATAACCCATAGTTTCAGTTTTGCTTTTAGCCTTAGTCTTAATAGGTGGGAGAGGATGGAGCACCTCTAATAAGATCTTGAGTTTTTAAATAAGATAATGGTTTGAGAAATAACTTTATAAAATAAAGTTATAAAATAACTTTTGTCTTTTATAGATTTCTTTGTGAAACCTTGTATAGTACTAGAAAGATTCTCAAGACAAACCTTATTTGGTAAGTTCATTCACTATCACCTTCTTGCTCCATACTCTTTCTGTGATAATTTAAGGCAGGGGAAAGATTAATTTGAAAATTGATGGGGGGGGGCTGTTTGGCTCTGTCCATAATTATTTAGATGAATTTTTCTATGTTTACTGTCTCATACAAGATTTTTTGTTTTGTTTTCAGTAAGATTCAGGCCAGGTTATCTTTTTCATATATAGCTGTGGCATAATACAATGTTCTGTGCCTGATAACTTGTTTTTAAATGGAGTTTTTATGAGTTAGAGCATTAATTTTTTTTGTTTAGTCTTCATGAATCTTGAGTTCTTTTAAATTGAAATTTGATTGCATTTCCTTAAATTACAGATATCTGTATGAAAAGTAAATCCTCATATTATGAGAGTTGGTAGAACAGATTTGATGTTTCATTAGAAAAACAAATTTGAAAACTTTGGAAACCTCTCATCTAGTAAGAACATCAATTCCTGCACATCCTTCTGATTGGGTGGGGGAAACGTAACTCGCAACCTGTTCATGCTTCATGAAATCAAAGAATGAATTGTAAGGAATAATAGAGGTTAAGAGAAGGAAAATTTATTGAGACAGGAGGAAACTCAACAGTGAGTAGCCACAGGGCCCGTTTTTCTGAGAGCAAAGTCACAAGGTAGTTACAACTTGGATCAAATTATAATCAACCAGTAAGATTACAACTGCTTGCCCAGTATTGATGCAAGATGTGTATCAAGGGGATATGGATATTATTATTATTATTTTATTTATTTATTTTTTTGTCTTTTTGAGACAGGGTCTCACTGTACAGTTCAGGTTGGCCTTGAGCTCAGTTTTGTAGCCCAGGCTGGTCTCGAACTCTCACCGATCCTCCTGCCTCAGCCTTCCGAGTGCTGGAATTACAGGCATGCGCCACCACGCCCGGCTAAGGGATATGGATATTATTAACTTTGGTCGATAATCTGTAGTTTCAGTTTTGCCTTTAGCCTTGACCTTACCTTAGCCTTAGCCTTAATAGGTGAAGCACTTCTAGTAAGATAATGATCTATTTACATGAGTGTTATGGTTTCTGTATAGGTGTCCCCACAAAGCCTCATGCAGTCATGGGGTGGCTTCTGGAATTTGTAGTTGATTATTGTGGAAATGGGTGCTGCACCTCCCTTAGAGTAGGTGATGTGCATTTCAGTGTAAAGGAGGAAGAGAAGTTAGCTGCTTGAGCAGCTAGCTCTCCCTGTTCTCTTACTCTTGCCCACTGCCAAGGAAGGTTGCTCTCTCCCATGTGCTACTCTGCATTGGAGCCAGCTGAATATGGACTGAAATCTCCAGTAACTGTGAGCTAATAAGTAAACCTTTCCTTCCCTTATTTTAAGTGTTGGGTATTTGTCCCAGCTATGAGAGAAGAGTAACTAAGACAGTGAGAATTCTCAAAAGAGTGGTACCAAATCAATAAACTCAAGCTTTTGTTTATCCCTTAGGGAATGTTATGGGTTCTCAGAGGCTAGACCAGAGTCCAAATTAGAATTTAAATTTGAGCCTTTAATAGCGGGGCCTTCCTGACTTAACTCATGCAGGAGAGAAGACAGAAAAGTGCCCCAAGTGACAGAGAACAGGATTTTTATACAGAAACTACTTTCCACATAGCACGCACTGATTTTTAAAATTAGTCATTTGTAACCTACCAATGCATACAGGCACAATTTACAAATTAACTAGACAATAGATTGAGTACAAGGTCTAAATGAACTTCCTCCAATCTTTAGCAGAATGAAATCATTAACTACAGCCGGGCGTGGTGGCGCACGCCTGTAATCCCAGCACTCGGGAGGCTGAGGCAGGAGGATTGGTGTGAGTTCGAGACCAGCCTGGGCTACAAAAGTGAGCTCAAGGCCAGCCTCAACTGCATAGCAAGACCCTGTCTCAAAAAGACAAAAAAAAAAAAAAAAAAATCATTAACTACATTCCTATATGGTTCAACAGGTAGTCAGGCCTAAAAATTTCATTATTACCTATAGGGGCTGATTTCTTAGGTACATATGCATCAACGTGAATCACTCTAGCTTGGGCTATTACAATTTGGCACATTCTAAGGTCATTTACCTTTGGTCTACACAAGTACAATACCCTATTTGCTAAGGGCAGTTATAAAAAAGAACTCATCAGTCTTAGGAGGAATTTCCCAGACATGATGGCTTAAAGTAATTTTTAAACTACTGAGTAGTCTTGTGTGCCCTATTACTAACTCAGAAAGAAGTTACCCCAGTGAGTCTGAAACCTAAATAACCCATTACAGGGAAGTATGTAAATCTGGCCATAGTGATCTTAATCTTTAGATGCAGCTCCAGCCACAGTTTTGATGTATTTTCATCTCTTACACCCATTTGGCACTCAGCTTTGCCTGCCTGTACACTTTCATTCCAAGTTTAAGATGTTTATAATACCTTTTTCAAAGACCAGTATCTGTCTTTTACTGCCTTTTAATTACTGGCTTTTAATTTAGAGAATTGTAATCCAATTTTATTAAAAAGTTGTTGCTTTTTAAAATTTATGGTGCACACCTGTAATCCCAGAACTTGGGAGGCTGAAGTAGGAGGATCAGTGCTAGTTCGAGACCAGCCTGGGCTACAAAAGTGGCCAGCCTGAACTGCATAGCGAGACCCTGTCTCAAAAAAAGACAAAAATAAATTAAATAAATAAATAAATGGCCTGGGGATGCAATGCAGTGTACAGATCCCATGTTCAGTTGTGTACTGGCTGATACATTGTGTCAACTTGAAGAGTTTAAAAGTTTAAGTGACTCAACAGATAGCCAGAAGTATTAGTTTGTAAACACCTCCATCTTGGGGCCCGCAAGATGGTTCAGCGGTAGGAAAGCTTAGGCAACTGCAGGGACCATGGTTCATTCCCCGGCACTACATGCTGCACTAGCCCCACCCCTTGGGCAGGCTGAGCTGGCAATAATAATAATAATAATAATAATAATAATAATAATAATAATAATAATAATAATATAAAAAAACACCTCCATTGTGTATAAGAGGAGGCTATATATACTGTGAGAGTTCTACACCCTTAGGCCCAGGGTGGCTTGTTTATAATATATGGAGGGGAGAGAGGCTTGCTAAAAGCCACAGCTGCTGCCCTTCCCTTTGTTTTTTGCTGATTTCTAATGCCATAAACTGTTGCCTTCTGCCATGTGCCACTCTGCCTAGGGGTTAGCCAAATATAGACTAAAACCTCCACAAACTGTGAGCCAAATAAACCTTTCCTTTCTTAATTTTGAGTATTAGGTACTTTGTCCAAGCAATGAGTAAAAAATAGCTGAGACAAATTCCTAGAACTGTAAGAAATATGACCACATACTTGGTGGTATAACTATTCATAATGCTTTACATGAATGACAATGTTATTGTGATAAAGGGTTTTTTAATACATGGCTATTATTTTATTAAAAAATAAACTACTGGGCTGGGGAGATAGTTCTGTGGCACAAGTGACTGCCTGGCATGTGCAAGGTTGTGAGTTTGAACCCTGGTAGAGTAAGTGCCGGCCTGGCAAGTGCAAGGCCCTGAGTTCGATCCCCAGTACCCAAGGTCAGGGGTGGGGTGGGGGGAGAAGAGTAGCCAGGCATGGTGGTGCATGCCTGTAATCCCAGCACTTGGGAGGCTGAGGCAGGAGGATTAGTGCGAGTTCGAGACCAGCCTGGGCTACAAAAGTAAGTTTAAGGCCAGCCTGAACTGCATAGCGAGACCCTGTCTCAAAAAGACCAATAAAGAAAGAAAGAAAGAAAGAAAGAAAGAAAGAAAAAAAGAAAGAAAGAAAGAAAGAAGTTTCTATTTTTCTTGTAGAACTTGGTTAAGTCCATAAGGATTTATACAAAAACATCAAATTTGGAGTTGACTAGTGAGAATTAGCTGTATCATATTCAACTTTTTCTTGGCTGATTTCAATCCAGTTTTTAGTTCCATGTATATGCAGTCCTTTTAATTAAGAGTCTAGCTAATTATGGGGAGAACTATTGTCAATTTTGCTCTTTTTTTTGTTTCAAATAAAAGATCTGAGTATAAGAAGAAAAAGAGTATTGTCAGACATTGAAGAAGGGACGGGGATCTCTCCTCCTAATCTGGGCCTCCTGTCATGGTAAGTACAAATAAATAAGAGAATGGGAGTTGAACTCAATCCTGGTAATTTAAATGAACATTAATGAATCCACAGTTAACACATTTCTGTTTTTACAGGAAATCATTTCACTTTTCTCCTTGATTATGGAACTCTCTTGTCTCCTTTTCTTCTTACTAAAGAGTAATATTATATAATTTTATTTCTTTTAACTTGAATTCTCTGAGTTTAGTAATGTGTCTCATTAAGTTAGCTAGTAAGTAGAATCAAGATTGGTTAACACTCGGGGCCCGGCAGGATGGCTCAGTGGTCTAAAGCGCCTGCTTAGGAAAGCTTGGGCGGCTGCAGGGACCACGGTTCGATCCCTGGCACCATATGCTGCGCCAGCCCTGCCCTCAGGGCAGGCTGAGCCGGCCGTAAAAATAAATAAACAAAACAAAAGTTCTGAAACAAGAAAAAAATAAAATAAAAACATTCTTTTAAAAAAAAAAAGCTAAAAAAAAGACTGGCTAACACATGATTCTTGGATTATTTTTAATTCCATCTTTCCTAGGAAGCTGAGCAAGCGATACAGCTCAGTGATAGAAGAGTACATGTTCTATGCACAAGGTCATCAGTTTAATCCCCAGAACCCAAAAAATAAGAAAGCCTAGGAAGCAAGGTGTAGTAAAAATGCTTTTTTGTGTTTCTTAGTTTAGGTATGTGTAAAATTGTGAGATGATCATCTATATATTTGTTTTCAGTTGATAAAATTATACCGTGTACAACATGTTTGGAAGTTTATGCTTGTATAATGGCTAAATTAAACTAATATGCATTATCTTACATAGCATGTATTTTTTTAATAATTGTCAATTTCTGCCTTTTCTACTGTGTCTTTTTAAGGCAGCATTTCATCTCATAATAGTGCAGCTCTGAATGCCTCCTTTTGAATCTTTAGATAAAAAGAGCACATACTGAACATAATAGTGACTTGTGGGCTATTAAAGGTTCAGTGTAGGTAGAGATAGAGCAATAAGCCAGTCATATTTTTACCAGTCTTGAGGACATGTAAACTGCTTCAAAGCTTAGAAGAGAAATGATTATCTTTATATAATATTGTTCTGTTTCTACTGATAGTTCCTAGATCTAAACTGTTTCATGCTGGTGCACAAAGAAAATATTGAAAAGACCATGTTAATTTTAAGCTTCATTAGGGACATGGTAGAAAGTGCTTTTCAAAATTAAAGTTTTTTTTTTTTTGTTTGTTTGTTTTTTTAAAAAAAGCCACCCAGTTCAGAAATGTCAGAGGAAAAGGAGGAGAAAGGTAACTGCTTGTTTCTTGAAGGTGGGCCAATTTTTCTTAGTTTGCAGACATTATTAAAATTTCAGATTTTTTTTTTCACTTCCCAAACATTGTTGAACTTTTGCTAAACTATATTTTACAAGTTTTTTCCCAGTTTTAAAAAATTAATTAGAACACTCATCTTTTAAATGGCATACTTGTCAGTGCTTATGATTAGCAAATATTGGGGTTTATGAAAGGAATACTGAGAATTTACCCTTCAGTGTACTTTTGGATTATTTTAAAAATTATTTTTAATCTTTATTCATTTATTTGGTACAAGGTCTGTCTACACAGCTTAGATTCATAGTGATCCTCCTGTTTCAGCCTCCCCAGTGCTGGGACTAGAGGTATGCACCACCACACTGGGTTTTAGTGGCCATCCTGGTATGGGGCCAGCACAGCACATGGTACCAGGGATCAAAATGCCTTGAGGGTCTAAGTGCCTTGCACTTGGCAGGCAGGCATTTAGATTATGGAGCTATCTCCTCAGCCCTATTTTTATTTAATATATATATATATATATATATATATATATATATATATACATATCTGTACTAATTTGAGTGTAATATTTTATATTTAAATTTTAGCTATAAAGGATATCAAAATATAATTTTAAAGGATGGAATGGAATGGAATTTAAAAGTCTATCTCTGAGAAGTTAGGCATTAGGACAGTTTTTTCCTGTTTTATTTGGAAAAAGTCCAACCTTTACAAGGGAAGATATGTGCAATGAATTGTGATACATATTATTCAGATACAGAGTATAAGATCATGCCTACTATTACGTATTCTTTTTTTTTTTTTTTTTTTTTTTTTTT